>VZTD01002630.1:380025-537670 GCA_013397725.1 Rhagologus leucostigma
TTTTTTTTTTTTTTCCTATGAGGAAAGCATTCTAAGACTTGCAAAGCTGCCATCAAAAATATCTGGTGAAAAAAAATGATGATGCATGAACATCAAGTTCAATTATTCTAAATTTATTTTCCAGACTTGAACATGCATTGATCTAGAATGGCTTAGACAATAACCATTTCGATGACTGTATTGGTTTGGCACAACCTGGTTTTAGGTAGCAGGGAGGCAACAAAGATGGCTCCTGTGAGAAGCGGCTGGAAGCTTCCCACCATGTCCGGCAGAGCCAATGGCTGATGGCTCTGAAGATGGACATGCTGCTGGCCAGAACTGGGCCAATGAGAGAGGCTGGTAACGCCTCTGTGATGACATATTTAAGAAGAAAATCAAAAGAAACAACAAGATTTTGGAATTCTAGTCAGAGAAGAGGAGGAGGTGAGAACATGTGAGGGAAAACAACGTGGCGACACCAAGGTCAGTGGAGAAGGAGGGGGAGGAGGTGCTCCAGGCGCCNCTGCTGCTCGTGAGAGTGGACCCACGCCGGGAAGTTCACGGAGAACTGTCTCCCATGGGAGGGACCCCACGGCCTCACAGGGAAGGACTCTTCTCCCGGAGCAGCAGAAGGAAATCCCAGTGATGAACTGACCAAACTCCCATGTCCTGCCTCCCTGTGTTGTCAGTGGGAAGGAGGGAGGGGCTGAGGGGGGGAAGGTGTTCTAAGGGCTTATTTTACTTCTCATTATCCTCCTTTGATTTTGTTAGTAATAAATTCACTTTGTAACTTAAGTTGAGCCTGTTTCTCCCTTGAAGTGTTTTTCCCGGTCCTTATCTCACTCATGAAGCATTCGTTAATTTTTTTTTCCTTTTCCCTCCTCTGCCCAGCTGTGGTAGTGGAGGGTGAGCGAGTGGCTCTCATGGGTGCCTGGCATTGGGCCAGTGTCAAACCACAACAATGACATACTAGAGAGGGGGACTTGCAATTCACAATTATTGCATTTTCCTTAATAAATATACTTGATATTATTATGATAAAATGGTACCATACTTCAACTTTATAATTGCCTCAATGTTATTTGCCACAGACATCGTACCAAACATGGAAGATATGAGATATTTCAAGGTTTAAATTCCATCCCTGGAACTTTTTAAAGGAGAATTAAGAGTTGTTTTATATCCAGGTGCTTCAGACAAATATCACCTACACATGGAAACAGGGCAACATTTATTGAATTAGACCTATAGTCACACACTGTGTACCATGGCTGGGAAGTTTCACATGAGCAAAGGCACAGTTGGAATGCCGCAATCAGCTCACCTGAACGTGACTTCAGCAGGCAAAGTGAAAGTATTAGACAGCTCCAAACTAAGCTACATGAATAACATATACATTTATCTGGCTTTTAAACTTTTTTCCTAAATATTTTACGAAGAACAAAGATAAACATAAGAGCGCAAAATAACTGATTTCTTATTAGTTTATTCAGATTTGTTCACCTCAGCTTTTTCTTAATCTCTGGTTTTTTATGTGGTGTGATTTCTTCACGCAGGAATGATTACATATTGGTTGCGTTGCTCTTGGTAGAAGAGCCTGCTCAGACTGTTACACATAACTATCACATATTTGAGCTGGCTCCAAGACCTGTGAGGGAATGCAGTGATGTGATGATTTCATACAAATACCCTGGGCAAATCAGGGAAAACTCTGAAATGGGTTTGAGTATGCATCTGCCAAAAAAAGGCAGTCAATTGGCAATCAGCTCTTAAGACTCATCTTTCCAACATATGCGCAGTTCTACAAATAAATAATTTATGCAGGTTAGGAATTTTGGGCACTGAAATTTTTGAGTTGAAAGTTTTGAATTTTGGAATTTTGCCCTGTCCTTTCTATATGGAAAAACTGTAGTAATCATTTCTGACCTTCTGAGACTATGAAAACCCAAGAGCAATGTATTTGCTGTTGTAAAACAATTTCAAACAAGTTGGGTTTTCAAAATCTTTTGTTTTCTGTTCCATTAAGCATTCCCTTTACAAATTCAGCATGGATCAAGGATGACACAAATAAATAAATTACTGTTAAAATACGTTAAAAGACACTGTCTCCTGCTTATCAAAAAATTGCTTTTGATACTCTAGATAAAGGAATTACTATAAGTCTGCACACAAGTAGGTATAAGAATCCTCAAGGTGGATTTCAGAGACAAACTAAATACGAAAGTTATTCCAATAAGTACCAGTATAACATTTTTCGTAAATAATTTATTAAACCAGTTCAGATTAGAAGAGTTATTTGGGGTTCTGTTTGTGGAAGCAAGTACTGATTCAATGTTCTTGATGGACAATCACAGGCACATGCACAGCGAACAGGATGTATGCTACTGTTTCAAGGCTGAAAATATTTAAGAGTAATTTCTGCTGTTTATGCTAGTATTTTGAACAATGAAATGAAGAAAAACCAATTTGATTTAGATTAGACCTTAACTTTGATCTAGCATATCAAAACATGACATCTAGGATAATGAAATGAAAACTCAATAAAATAATAATTTGAAAAGTCCAAACTCAAAGCAAAACAGCAACTCTAAGGAATGATCAGGAATTAATGAGGTGCAAAACACTTTCTATCTTAATTATTTCAGCTTGGCAAAGAAAACAAAAAAACTAATACAGATTTGGTATGGATTTGACATTTTTTCCTCTGTTCACAGGAGGTATGATATGCAAACTCACATTCATAATTACACCTCCAGTTGCCCAGTTTGTAATGCTCAGGGTATGATGCACTCCCTAAACAGATCTGAGCTAAAAAACTGCACTTTTTCACAAAAACCCAAACACTGTTTTCACATTTCTTTCAAGTTCCTTCATGATGAAATAATCTGCTTTTCCTTTTCCACCCGCTATCTACATGTACAAAACTATTAATAACGATGAGGAAATCGCTTTTTCTGTGACCTAAGAGTGGCAGCTTTACTAAGGTGGTTGAACTGCTGCTTCCTTAAGCCGTGGTGCTCCCAGCATTATCCTAGGGACTCCACTGTGTTAGGGGGTGACTCCAGCACTTTGAACAGTGAATGCTGCATTCTGGGTGAGTTCAGAAGTAAGAAAATGTGGGAAAAAATGAGTGCTGTGGCTCTTGGCAAAAATTTTGTGGCTCAGTTTGTTTAAATGAGTGAATCTCTTTTAAGGATAAAATTTATAGTAACTCCCAAATTCAGAATACATTTTTAAAACACTTCTTGAGCAATTCCTGTTAAATATGTGGTTGGATAAATATCTCATCATTTTTAGAAAGCTAGTAATTCCCCCATCCTCTTTGAATTTATTGGCATTTGTGTTGACTCAAATTTATATGAGCTTTGATTAACATTTGCTTAAATAAATAAACTTTCTGGTTTTACTATTGTCAAAAGCACTAGAGAAATGTAACACATCAAATACTCTTTCTGTTCAGATTTCACCCAAGCTAAACTATCACTCCATTCTGGGGATTTTAAGTGTACAGCTCCGAATGTAGCAGAAGAGAAAAAAAATACTTGACTGAATGTTTACAGTCAGCCTGCAGGGAGTAGTTTTTTTAGTAAGTGAAATTTAGAACTAGGATATAATTAACTGCTTTTCACTGTCTCTTCACATGTCACTTGATATGGAAACAATATGGAAAACAGTAACATATCTCCTAGAATATGTCGTAAGGACTACACTGAAAATGAAGCTTATGGATACCATATAGCATATGTAGATTTAATAAGGTTTCTGTCTAAGCACAGAAGACTTTCAGAGCCGCTAGAATCCATTCCATGGTTTTTAGAGGAAATCAATGCTTACTAATAGGTTGCCAAAGTAATACTATAATACCATAAATGAAGAAAGGATAGAAAGGACATTTTTGATTCTTGAGTACTGAGGTTTTTTTATTATGAATGTTATGTCTTTACAGTTAAAAAGATAGCTTACGCTGCAGAGATTTGCAAGAGGCTTAAGAGTTAACTAATCATAAATCAGAGTTGAGTCCACATTGATTTCCCCATCTTTGGTGGCAGAAGCTTTCCACTACAGATGAGAATACAAACTCACTGCGAGACAGCAGCATTTAGACTGAGGAATTCACATAAATTTATTTCTATAAACTGAGGCTCTCGTCTACTTTTGTTCTGTCCTTATTTTATCTATCTATTATCTCTCTCTCTCTCTCTATCTATCTATCTATCTATCTATCTATCTATCTATTTATAAACTTATGGTACTTCTGAAGGAATGTATTTCTGAACATGTACTCCCAGGATCAGTGTCCCTTTCTCCAGTTTTTAATATATCCATTCATTTGACTATTAATTTTCAAATAAAAGCTCTATGATTACATATGTTCAGCAGAAGTGATCGGTGATTTTGTTGTCCGCACAGTATTACTTACTGATATTTTCAAAGAAAAGTTTCTTTTTCCCCTCACAATTCAAAGAGACTTGCTGGTTCTTTATTCATCTGCAGAATATCCTGCCACTGTAGAAGCAAGGGAATAATAAGATGTCTGAATTCGGATGGAAAAGGAATGGTTTGTAGTACTATGCAATCCAAAGTCCCTATGTATGTTTCAAAAGAAGTGCTAGTGTAACTTTGTCTTTTCCTGAAAGATTCTCCTTTCTGTATCCCGAAGGATTTGCTAAATACTTTACTGTTATAATTTTGCCTGTTTATCTTGTATTGCTTCTCCCATTCCTCTTAAAAAATCCCGCTGAGGTCCATGGAAGTATTTTAAACTGAGGAGCAGATTATGCAATCTCTAACGTAGATTCATCCAGCCACTGTCACATAAACTATAAATATTGGTAATGCTTGTGTTTAAAGAAGCACTTAATTTATTCTCATGAGTTTTGCTGTATCTTAAATTGAATGCCTCATGGGTTAATTTCTGCATGTGCCCTCTGCGTCTGGACAGCAGACAGGACAAGGACAAACCTGAGGATAACAGAGGGAGATGTTAGACACAGTATTATTAAAGAGGAGGTACTTAGTGTTTCACAAATGAGATTTTCTTTGTATGAACTACATGTTATTTCACATTAAGATCTGGTAATAGCTTTGAAATTGCTTCCAATGCATTCTTAACATGACACTTGGTGTCTTCTCAAATACTTATAAAGAAAAAACAGCAAAAGAAAAAAATATAATTAATTTTCCCTTCTGCCATTAAGCCTTGCATTGCCATTTATCCCAAAACACCCATCTAGGATTCAGTCTAATATGGTTGTCAAAACAAACTACTATATTTTGTTGTCCATAAGTTTATAATGAGTATAATGCCCAATTAACACTTTCTATTTCTGTAAGATTTTACTTCAGCCAACAATATTTAAGCTATTGTAGCAACACAACAATTAAGAGGTATTTGCTATTGCCTGAAAAAACAAAACACTGAAAAGCAAAACTTGTCCATCTCTTATCACCTTGGTATTCTTATTTATGCCATTGCCTCTGTCTATGCTCATCTTAGCAAAACATGGTGAACAAAGACCTTAAAAGGCATGATAGGGAGAATAGCCACAAAGAATCATTCCTCAGGTAGGTTTCCTATAATTCAGGCTATTTATTTATCCATTTATGTATAATCTGTTACACTTTTTGCCCTTTTTCTTCTTTCCATTAGTAAGCAAGAGAATCACTTTCAAATACCAAACCAACATTCTTAGTGTAAAAAAATCTCAGCCTCAGAAATCTCAAAAATTAAGGTATCTTCCTTATTCCCCCAACTCATCTTAATATATTAAGTTAGCATATCATTTACTTTAGTGCTATCTACAGTTGAAGAAAAAACATGTTCTTTTTCTGTCCAAGGCAAAATTCCAATATCCTGTTTAGATCACTTTTTTTTTTTTTAACATAGATCCTTTCTAAACATGTTCAGCAAACTGCCCTTTCTTTTCTAACTGATCACCCATACCTCCATGGTTGAAACTTTTGCTTTTTGTTTGGTCTTCTGCCTTTCATAAGTGATCCCTACTCAGAGATATTATGTCTGATTTTTTCCTTCTCTCATATATACTCATATATATTTGACCTCGGTGACATCTACTTACACCCTTGACCACTAATATCTCTTTGCCACAATGATTCTACTTCCCAGGAGTGAAGAGAACCACTGCTAATCCACTTGCCCCCACAGCATCCTTGGTTAAGGGCTATTCATCTCATAGATATTTTAAGAATCACCAGGTAGAGCTGCATCTTGATTTTCAAGGAGGCGTCATGCAAAACTAGCCAGAAGTATATTCTCTATTTAAACAATCAAACAAACAGCCCTGTCTTCTAATTTGTCCAATATCACAGAAAAAAGGAATATGCAGATTTGGAAAGGATCTATCAGGATCATCAAGTCCAACATCAGGTCCTGCACAGGACACTCCAAGAATGTCAACAGGTCCCAAACTTTTAAGTATTTTTACTCTCTAGCCATTTTTAGGAAATCAATGCATTCTTTTCACAAGAAATCAAAGTAATTTTCCTATTTATAGAGAAAGAAGGAGGAGAATAGGAACTTTGGACTTTATACTAGATCACTTTCTGAAATGTGATGGTTTCCAAGACTAATTGAACATATTTACCAGAAACAAACACATTTTGTAAAAAAAAAAAAAAAAAAAAACCACCAAAAAAATGCAGCCCTGTGTGTCTAGATATGAGTTTTCTCAAAATGCATGCTGATTGTTCAAAGTAGAATTCAGGCAAAATCAATTTTTCTTCCAAAATCCTAGAGCATTGAAAAAATGAGATTAGGATTCAGCTTATTTCCACTTTAATGGAATATGCAAGTAGATCTAATCAATATTCAAAAACTAAATGATAATGCAGACTGTGACACATTTTTCCCAAGAGGCAATTTCATTTGTTTTAAGCACCAAACTTTCTGCTCCTGTATCTGTAGTCCACTAGCATAGTAACAACTCCTTGGTGCAATAAATATATTTTATAAATCTTTAGGAAAGGCAGAACTAGTAAAAAACACTGACATTTTTGAGGTGACATCCTGAAGCTTTTCATTTGACTTTCTCTTAGATAATTACCTAATTCTCTTAGATAATTAACTAATTACCTCTCTCAGTCTCTAATGTGACTTCCTCTGCCATACCCTAAAAGTTTGTCTCCCCGTCTTCTACAGATCCTGTTACACCTAAAATGTCTATATTTTTCTGATATCATTTTTCCTCAAGATCTCTTAATAGTGTACCTGGTATGTAAACTCTGTTTGGTGAAGACCATTTAACTAGCAGAGAATATGACTCAATATGAATAATATCACTTTTTTTTTCCCTATCACTTGTTTGATGACATCAGCCTTTTTATTGCTGGTATCCCCATTGTTTTCACTTGCAGAACCCTCCTATCCAAACCCTGAAGCTTCTCCACTGTCTGCATCTCCAGTTGTGCTCTCTGTTGTCATCCTCACTGCTAATATTGAACTAATTTCCTATTTTCCATAATACATTCTCACTCTCAATCCTTCCAGCTCAGCTGCACTTGAAACTCAGCTCTCTATGGCTCCTCTCTCGGTGTATCTCCTCAAATCTCCCATATCCATGCTTCTTTCTTTCAAAGCTTTCTTTCAAAGCCGCATCTCTACTTTCATCTTCTCCTACATTCCTTAGCCCTGGCAAATCCATTCTCTTCACCCCTTTTCATGTATATTCCTTACTTTGTGCCACTGAATTTTTTTGGAAAAAAATTATTTATCAAGTTCATTTCCTCTCCTTCATCTACGGTATAAAAAAATCACCATTACTAAACATACAAGCCATTCGGATGTGCATGAGTGCGTAAAATCTTTGACATCTCTCATCTTACTCATAAAGGCAATTGATGTTTGGGAAAGTATCTGTGCTTGATGTGATCTTAAAGAGGGTAAATCACAAAATCGTGTTTCAATAAATCTTGGTCTTTAGAATAAAACCATACCTAAAAAATAGTCAATCCTACCTGTAAACCTAAGGGACGTGTATGGAGTCACTCATAGGCCCTGCAACATTTAAAACCAGATACATTTAAAATTTACTTTCACATACAATCCTTTAACAGAACTGAGAATTGTACCCACTCATATTTGTAAAAATGAACTAATCTAGAATCTAATTCTCCCCAGCAATTTACTCTTGGGGACCAAAAAATGCTTTAGGTTTACCAAACTCATTGTATAGGTAATACGTGCTAGATTTCTTTAGCTTTCTGCAAGCATACTATGTGGTTGCCGCGACGCTGTCTGTCCAGCTAGCAGGGCGACCAAGTGTCAGGCACCCACCCGCACGGGAGGGGATGATGGAGGCAGCTCGCAAGGGTGCGGGAGGGTTGGCGAAGTTCCAGCACGGTTTCACCTAACCCACTTATGTTGAGGGCGCGCTGAGGAGGTGGGAATGAGGCAGAGGGACTTCTTCGTGGAAAAGCAGGAGAAGATTTATTCAACTTGGAGGTTATGAGAAGAAGTGCCGAAAAGCCGTTACCAGGGCTTGTTATGCCCTTACCAAATGGAAGGGGAAAACATGAAACAACCAATAATACAGGAACCTAGGGTTTGAATCCTGGCAGGCAAAGAGTACAGACCAATAGAGGATAACGTGGGAGGGGAGAAATACCATGGGCCAATGGGGGATCAGGGAAACCAGAACCCTCTGTGGGAAGAACCAAACACAGGGGGGAAAGGGGGAGATGGCCGTGGCCAATATGATATTGCTGGCCGTGGAACCGGCCATAACGCACTGCAACATGTGGTAATACCAAAAGTTGTCCTAAGGGCTTAGTTCAGATCTCAGGGTACTGACTGCCATTCAAACTAAAAGAAATCACAGAATCACCAGGTTGGAAGAGACCTTCAAGATCGCCAAGCCGCACCTTGAGTACTGTGTCCAGTTCTGGGCCCCTCAGTTCAGGAAGGATGTTGAGACGCTTGGACGTGTCCAAAGGAGGACAAGGCTGGTGAAGCGCCTGGAACACAAGCCCTGTGAGGAACAACTGAGGGATCTGGGGTTGTTTAGCCTGGAGAAAAGAAGACTCAGAGGTGATCTTATCACCCTCTACAATTTCCTGAAAGGTGGCTGTAGTCAGGTGGGGGTTGGTCTCTTTCTCCAGGCAACAACTGATAGAACAAGAGGACACAGTCTTAAGCTGCGCCAAGGGAAATTTAGGTTGGATGTTAGGAAAAAGTGTTTTATGGAAAGAGTGATAAAGTTCTGGAACTGTCTACCCAGGGAGGTGGTGGAGTCACCATCCCTGGATGTGTTTAAAAAAAGGTTGGATGTGGCACTCAGTGCCATGGTTTAGTTGAGGTGGTGTTAGGGCATGGGTTGGACTCGATGATCTTGGAGGTCTCTTCCAATGTGGTGATTTTGTCATTCTGTGATTCTGTGAACTCTGTAGGTATTTACATAATATTCCCCACCTTTGAAGGGTTCCTGAGTAATAAACAAGTGACTTTCCATCAACATTTTAAAAACCGTTTTGTTCCCAAATTTGGTAATACTAAATTTTTAACTAAGGTTAGTGGAATGCTAATTTAAGAATAATGTCCAAACACCTAATAAATTTCATCAGGGGAGGTAGGAATTATGTGAGGAAAAGAGTTCACTTAAAGTAGAATTCCTCTGAGTTAAGTCAGTCTTATAAAGAATGTGGGGAAAACTTCAGTAGCCTTCTTCAAGTAAAGATTTAATTGAGCTTTCCAGATCTATTAGATATAACAAGACATTACTGGTGTAGTACGAATATTTAACTTAAGTCACCCACTGGGATACTTTTTAATTTGACCATTACTCCAAATTGCACAAGCCACTAACTATAAGGGTAAAATAAATAGGAGAGGAGAAAAGGATACATTTTGGGGTGGGTTAGGGATAGAGAGTTGCATTAAAAAGTAAAATTGGAGCATTAATAAATGTCTTTGAAGAGAGAAAGTGAAAAATGTTTTCTAAGTCTTGAGTGATGTCCCAAACACTGTGAGCGAAAGCAAATAAAGGTCATTCCAAATGACTGATAATTTTTTCAGCTTCTAAGGAATTTTTTTCAGCTCTAGTTGTGTATTATCAATGGTCCAGTGAAAGACACTGTAGCATTTCCTCTTAGTATTTGGAGGCAATGAGTCTAGTTCCAATTCCTTACCAGTTCTGCAGCAGAACAATTTCTCTTTGTCTCTGACCTAAATAACAATGGTGCAACTATAGAACAATGCTTTACAGTATTTGAAAGTGAGTAATGTTCAAAAAAAGTGAGCTTTGAGTAAAAATAGGAGGAGGAGTCAAAAACCAGCCACATCTGTACCAAAGTGATTATATTTTTGACAATGCACAGTAATACTTTCAGGATTGTGTTTTTCATTTGTATAGTGTATTGTCAGTGGAGAAGACATAGAATATTTATTTCTTCAAGCACCAGAGAAAACTATTACATTTTCTGTAAAACTGCTTAGTTGATATTACTGAGAACAAATATACCCTGCGTATTTTCCACTCAAAATTATAATTAATTTTCTGTAGTTATTAACACGTACTTAAGAAAAAATACTGTAGTTTGTTATACTGGTTTTGGCTGTGATAGAGTTAATTTTGTTCACAGCATCTTGTATGTTGATATATTTTGGACCCCTGATGAAAACAGCGTTGATTATAGAGGGGAATTTTAGATTTTGCTGAGCAACGCTTACACAGAATCAAGGCCTTTTTTGTTTCTTAGCTGCCCAGACAGAGAATTTGGGAAGGGGCACAACTGGGACAGCTGACTTCAACTGATGAAAGGGATGTCCCAGACCATATGGCCTCATGATCAGCATATAGAGCTGGGGAAGGAGTAGAGACACACATTTAGAGTGATGAAATGTGTCCTCCCAAGTCACTGTTATGCGCAATGGAGTCCTACTCTCCTGGGATGGCAGAGCATTTGCCTGCCCATAAGGAGAAGTGAATGAATTCCTATTTTCTTTTTCTTACATTGGCAGTTTTTGCTTTACCTATACTATCTTATCTCAACCCTTGGGATTTCTCACTTTTGCCCTTCCAATTCTGTTCCCCATCCCACTAGGGGGAAGTGAGCAAGTGGCTGTGTGAGACTGAGCTACCTACTGAGGTTAAACCTTAATAAATTGGAATTTGCAAAAATGAAACTTAGCTCTGCAAGAATTTTTCTTTTAAAATGAGATTTTCTTTGTTCTTCCAAATGTGAAATTTTGAATCAGACATTATCAAAATACTTAGTTTTAAAAATAAAATTGAAAATATTAATCCCAACTTTTAGCACATTGACAAATAATAGGCTAACAGAGAAATCAAACACGGAAGCTCAAAGAGACTGTGTGGCAACCTCAGAGCCTGGTTGGATGGTAGGTGGTCAGTGCTCCAAGGAAACTGTGAAATGGATGCGCACTGACCATTTCAAGGTTTTTTACGTGTGGTTATTTTGATGTCCAGTCCAAGATTTTTCTTTACTCCAGTGTATGAAAACTCAGTGTTTGAAGACAGTCCATATAGAATCATCTGCACTGTGCCTCAATCTGACAAAAGCTGAATCTTCCTAAGTCACTTTTAAACCCTTTCAACAAGAAAAGAGGTACAAGTACATGGCAGATTCTGATTTCAGTGGAGCCTGCCTGGGAGCTTTACCTTGTTTGTGCCATCATAGACCTTAATTCCTGGGTAAGAATCCATATGCATGAGGCATGCTTGAAACTCAAGATACAAGTCAGTGGGTGAAGGTCACTATTTTATAAAATTATTTGGTTGGGGGGTGGGAGCAAATGGGGTATTTTTTTTATTTGGGTCATAAGCATAGCACCTGGTTATTTGAAATTAACTACCCCATCTTTTGTGTGAATTGTTGAAGAGTCATTCTGGGATCGATCTGGAATTAAGAATGACCTCTATTATGGAAGAGGAAAATGAGAAAAATTTACAGTAACAGTGAAAGAAGAATCTCATATCACCTTGGGTATGCCAGTGTTCACACTGGATAAAGAAATAGGCAGTTTGCTCATGATTTCAGTCTAATTCACATTCAGATTATCATCCACTCATCTTAAAAGCATCAAGAATTGAAAGTCTCTGGCAACAGGATGGAAAATTGCACTAACCTCGGAGACCGAGTTTTGCAACTCTGAGGAAGATAAGGAAATTCAGATAGCTCCAACTCTACTTCTATAGGGACCCATATTCATACAAGTATATTCACCATGATTTAGGTATCAGTCCTCATCTCTTAATCTATGACTGCTCAGCATCATCTACTTTAAGGCAAAGACAGTAAACTAAGACCTTTCCATTGCTGATCATGGTCTTCTTTACTTCCTGTATGTCGCTGTTGTACTGGGAACAGAGAGAAATGACACAGATTCGGTCCAGGAAGAAGTGGAATAATTTATTAATTTTCAGACTCGTTTATATATCTTAGTTCGCTTGAATGGCATAAAGTTATTGGTCCTTTGGCCAGCCACCTCCCATAATGATTGGCTAAACTCTACAACACCCATTTCAAAATATTGTTCCAGTTAGTAATAACAATACTGCATAACATCTTGCACCTGCAAGATAAAGGAATTATTTACAAAAGCCTCTAACTGTTTTTCGGCCAGCATCCATGAGAAAGCGAGGACTTTCACACGGACGCTGGCAGAAGGTGGAAAATCTCCCTGCAACCAAGCTTTCAGCATCCACACCTGTATGTCCAGCATTTTGTAGTTAAACTTGTATTGAAATTCACATTCTGTGGCACCTATTGATTCTTCAGCTGTTAAAATAATAATTTTTAAAAATTATCACCTCTTTCCTGAAGAGACTTTTAGTTTAGAAAAGTTTAGTTTTTTCACTAGCATGTATAAGAGCATAACCTT
Source organism: Rhagologus leucostigma (assembly GCA_013397725.1). Classification (NCBI taxonomy): domain Eukaryota; kingdom Metazoa; phylum Chordata; class Aves; order Passeriformes; genus Rhagologus; species Rhagologus leucostigma. Next base: position 392,864 of record VZTD01002630.1, read on the forward strand.
ACACAAGTGCTACAAGAGTAAGATAATTTCAGGGTACAAAAAGTAGGTTAATTAAAATACACTAATTTATGCCTGCATTGCTATTTTTCCGTTCACTGAAAGCTAATTTACCCAACAGATGGGCAAATGTCTGCAGGTCATAAACCTAATGGCATTCTAGTAAAATTTAACATACGGTTCTTTCTTCTTGAAGCATAAAGCACCTAGATACAAACAAAAATACACCGCAAAAATCCCTGTTATTTCACAGTTTCATATTCCACATCAAAAAGTACAACTCAAGACCTTAGGATTTGCTTTTTTAGAGGATCAAATCAGTATTTTACAAAATACTTCTGTCTGAGTGTTTGTCTCCACTCTTCCTTTCTTTCCCTCATTTGATTTCTTACACACTTACTAAATAAAATGGAGGCTAATTCAGAGTTTGAAGGAAAGGCTGGCTTTCCAGCTGAAAAAAATGAGTTGACACTTAGCAAATCAGGTTGGATCTATTACAGATATAAGAAATCTTACAGGGTTTCAGAAATAAAGTCTCAGGAACAAACATAGGTGTAACTAAAAATTTTCTGGACACTTGTGCTCACTTTTTGTTTGATTTTGTCATGATTCACATCTCAGGCAGTGAATTTTCCAAGTCCACACTGAGAAAGGAGCATCTTCCTTCTCAAGTGATCGATCAACCTTTCAGGAAACAATCTGTTTTGTCATGGCAAACCTTCATATAATCTACTTCTGCCAGCATTTTACAAATTAAATAAGTTTGATATGAGAGTCTGGAAAATGTTGAAAAATTCACGTATGTAGCCCTGTACATATTCGATTTATTTTCTTACACTTTTTTTTTTCCTCAAATGTAGTGGGGAGGATTTTATTTGTCTGTATGATTTGAAAAAGAATGTTATAAAAATTTTATATTTGGAGGATATTACCATTATATTTGGAGGATATTATATAAAAGAACATTTGGGGAATATTTAAGTAAAAAAAAAGTTAAAATACTCTTTATGGTCTTGCATTAAAGAAGCTAAAGAAAACATTTCTTTTAATTAGTCAACCTAACGTCTCTTTTAGAGCGTAAAATATATTTTGTGCCTCTGTATTTCTCTACTTAGGTTGAATTCTTTCTTTTCCCCTTCAGAAACCTGCGAATTTGTCAAGTGCAGCTTTCCTGGAGTTGTAGCAAAGATCATAGGATTTGGAAATCAAAGAAAGATTCCTTCATCTCCACTTGAAAAAACAAATAGTCTCGCAGGGACAGTACCAGGACAAACTGGAAAAAATAACATGTGCTAGCCTGAACATGGCTGGGGAACAGAGAAAAGGGGATCTTTTTTATGAGAAAAAACTGTCTGAGAGGAGCTGAGTTACAGAAGCCAGAAAAATGCTTCCAATGAGAGCTAGAGACCTCATTCTGGTGTGTCACACACTGACAGCCTTTGTGAGATGTTTGCTAGTATGGAGTCACGTACTGACAGGCTGTGAGCATGGCTGTGGATCCTGGATGCTGTCCTGTGTATTGTATAGCTCCATATGTGGGTGCTTGAGATCTGAAAGCTTCCCAGTCTATCCCTGCATTAGCTTTCTGCATGACAATAAAATCCTTCTTTGGTGGCATCAGAAATTATTATATTGGTTAGTATTATGTGAGGTTTGAGGTGCTTTGTCTCTCGGAAAGTGAGACATATGAGTTCATGTATTTCTGATTCATATAAGGATCTCCTGCTTTCCTGCAGATACAGATATATTCCAGGGCTTGTACGTTTACTAGAAAGATCAAAGGGAATGCTGACCAGTTATGGTCTTCCTATATCAACTGTGCTTGTCAAAGCTATGCTTTAAAGTGGGGTGTAATAAGGCTGATTTTATCAAACCTATGGGAAAGTAATATGTCATCATCGAGAGCAAAATTTGGCCCCAGAAGTGCACTTCATATTCATACATTACAGAATCACAGAATGATTAAAGTAGGAAGGGACCGTTAGCAAGGTCATCTGGCCTAAACTCCCTGCTCAAGAAGGGCTATCGCAGAGCACATGGCACAGGATTGTGTCCACATGTTTCTCGAATAGCTCTAGTGAGGGAGACTCTGCAACCTCTCTGGGCAACCTGGTCCAGAGCATGGTCACCTGCACAGCAAATTCTTCCTCATGTTCAGGCAGAACTTCCTCTTTTCCAGTTTCTGCTTCTTGTCCTATTGCTCAACACCACTGAGAACAGCCTGGATCCATCCTCTTGGCATTTCCTTCAGACACTGATAGACATTGATTAGGTCCCCCCTCAGTTTTCTCTTCTTGAGACTGAACAGGCCCAACTCTCTCAGCCTTTCCTTGCAAGAGAGGTGCTCCAGTCCCTTCATCATCCCTGTTGCCCTCCACTGGACCTGCTCCAGGAACTCTCTGTGTGTGTTGTACTGAGGAGCCCCAGACACAGCACTCCAGATACACTCATCTCACCGGGGCTGAGTGGGAGGGGCAGGATCACCTCCCTGACCTGCTGGCAGTGCTCTCCCTAATGCATCCCAGGATTCATTGGTCTTCTTGGCCCCAAGGCACTGCTGGCTCACGGACAGCTCATTGTCCACCAGGACCCCCAGGCCCTTCTCTGCAGAGCTGCTCCAGCAGGTCAGCCCCCAGCCTGTGCTGGTGCCTGGGGTTGTTCTTGCCCAGGTGCAGGACCCAGCATTTGCCTTTGCTGAATTTCAGACAGTTCTTCTGCCCATCTCTCCAGCCTGTCAAGGCCCTTCTGAAGGGCTGCACAGCTCTCAGGGGTTTCAGCCACTCCTCCCAGCTCTGTGTCATCAGTGAACTCACTGAGGAGTCCTCTGCCCCTTCCTCCAAGTCATTGATGGATAAGTTAAACAATATTGGGCCCATTATTAAGCCGTGGCAGACACCACTAGTGACAGGCCTCCAACTAGACCCTGTGCCACTGATTATGATCCTCTGGGATCCGTCATTCAGCCAGTTCTCAAGCCACCACATAGCCTTAGAGCATTTTTGAAAATCAGGTCTCACCCATTAATTAATATCTGCAAAAGTCCCAGTTATTGGAAATTCCAGAGTCAGCATGAAGCCTCACACATTCTCCTGAGAGGGACTGTAAACACATGCTAGGCGTGAAGGCTGTGTCTTTTGGGTCCCTTACACTAACATATTTTTATGCAGTTTTACAATTTCAATTATCATTTCCACAAAAGGACAAAAATATGCGAATTCTGCATGTTCCTTTTTACTTTTTTGCTTCAAAACAACAGCTGGTCTCAATGCATTAAGTATTTTATTAAAATTAAAATTAGAAGTTAAAATTACACCTTCAAGAAACTTGTTATTCAAGAAAATGATGCCAGTGTAATAATGAGAATGTAATTACGATTTCATTCATAAGAAGTGGTGTTCAATTATTGCTTCTATTAAGAACAAATTGTTAACAGCAGTCGGTGCTGAGATTCTGAACATAGATTACTTTTTTCAGTTGTTGAAAAATAAGCAAGAGGTGGTCTCTGCACTGAACATACTCATCTGATTCAGACAGGAAGATATATCTTCCATAGATCCTGCTATTTGCTTTTTGCTTCCCCAGCTGCTCTTAGTTAACAACTGTGCTTAATTAATCAAATTTTGTTTACTTGACTTGTTGCAGATTTTCACACACACAGAGCCTGTAGGATTGCAGGGAGGGGAACAGAGACCAGTAGCAGAGAAAATGAAAAATAGACAGATTGAGTAACATGAGAAAAAACCTAAATACTGGTGAAATGGCATTGAAAAACACCCTCTGATAAGGATGAAGAATGCATCAAAACTGAATGCAAAAGTTTTTATTTTCTTAAAGGCAAAAGTGAAGAAATGCCATATAGAGTAACCTAATTGTTTCCAAAAGGAAATCACGACATAGCAGGACGTGTCAATTATGTAACATGAGTGAACTGTGGAACATTAGTTATGCAGCTCTAAGGCCTTAATGTTTTCTTGTTCAAACTCCTTTGGTTTCACTTGAAAACCAGCTGGACTTGATGTTTTTTTACTTAAGAAGTCAGAGGCTATTTTTTTCATATGTTGGTTGTTTAGATTTCTCAAGAAAGGCAAGTCAGGAAGGAAGAGATGTACACAGCTCTGAGCTTGAAATATTATAGCTGGGGCTTTTTTCTTTTATTTTATCCTTTTTTTTTTTTTTTTTTTACAGTGAAGCATTTCTGAAGTTGAAAGCACTGAGTCTGCACAATCCACACACATACCTAGAAGAAGTCTTGTGAAATATTTAACACAGATATAAGACTGACATGTGATTAGAGAACTGGGAATATCATTGAAATTGGTTGCATTAGGGTACTTTTTTTTTCCCAGGATAGATGAGAAAAGTTATGAAAGACATCTCTTGCACATTCACATATCAGCAAGTCGTCAGGTGTAAGAAAGAAAAGGTTACCTTGAAGAAAAACAAAAAATCTCATCTATAAATGCATCCTTTGGAAAAGTAAATTGAAAAAAGGCCACCAGTTAAACTAAAGTATCAGATAACAGTAGATTCTCATAGACAATGTGGAAGCTTTTCCTAACAAGAGGGTATTGAACATAATTACATCTCTAAAACAATTTCAAAATATGTATAAACTAAACTGAAGAGTAAGAATGACACTGAATCAAAATGACTCTCAAGCTCTGATGAGATAAATTCAAAGTGGAGGGGAACACATATTACTCCAGCATATAAACTGGAACAATATTAATCAACAGGAGACTCTCTCAGCTGAGGAAGACCATTGAAGATTCTGGACTGCCTCTACTGCAGAATACTCACCATTTTAGGCAGAGCACACTGTTTCTTAGTACCACTACCACTGTGAAAAAAACTATGGTGTGATTTTGGGGATTGTTCTGTGCAGTGTCAGGACTTGGACTTGATTATCCTTGTGGGTTCTTTCCAACTCAGTTGGATAGCCTATGATTCTATAGCTAAAATATTTATAAGACTGTAGAACCAGTCATTAAAAGGTAAAATCAAAGTCAGTCAAGTAGAATATCAACTCCAGGTAATATAAATCAGTGTGCAGTTCCTAAGGTCTAAAGTAATGGGCTTGTGAAAAGACACAAATAGAATGATACTGACAGAGATATTATAAATAATAAGCATCTAACAAACACTGTCAAACCAAAAACTGGCCCTAGAGATAACGATTTCTTCAGTGAGGCCTTGTACGTCATCTTTAATGCACTAGTCTAGTCCTTGCTGCAAATATTCATCAAGCAAAATCTACAAAACAGTCACAACTATTTCCATATAAGGGAATTTTTACCACTTTCCAAATATTTAGAGCCCCAACAGGCTTTTGCCATGAAGGAACATCAAAGACTTTTTATTCTTCAGAACTGATCCTCTACTGAAACGAATGGTAAGGCTGATGTTCCAGTTCCTTTGAAGCTGATGTGAGTTTTACAGCTGATTTCAAAGGCCAAATTTTAGCTAGGTAGCAATTGAGTGAATGGTGTTTTCCCTCATATAAACACCTTAAAGCCAGCTAATTTCTAGCTACACCACTACTTATTGGGCTAGATATTTGGGACTAGTCCAAGAAGGAAAGGCTCATATCTGATTTTTTCTGATCTTTCTTAAAGAAAACATGATAAATCAGTGCTGACCTGTTGTTGATAATTCCAGACAATTTCTACTGCTATGCAATATATTGCCAATATATAGTTCTCTATTAAAAAGATGTTCTTTTTTTAATGTATTAGCAAACTTGAATTTCCTTCAGCCGAAAAGAACATAATAAAGCAATTAGAAAATAGAAAATCAAAGACGTTACCTCTTCCTCCTATAAATTGGCTTCCCAGAGAGGTTTCAATAAAATAAAACCCATTTATTAACACACCTCATTGATTCTTACTCATTGCTACTTTTAGTTACTTTTGACTTCATTGCTGAGGGTAATGGGACTTTTCATGAACATGTGAGGGGAAATGTCTCATAGCTCCTAATCTGTACTTCTTAGCCTGGCTTGATCAGACACCCACAATAATATCTGGTATCATAAAATGCTCAGACTGATGAGGTAAACAAGGTTCAGTCTGACTTTTGAGCAAAATTTGATCAGTTTCTTTTATAGCAGGTGCACTTTCTACTAATTTTTCCACCAAGTTTGACTCCTGCTGCCCTTGCTGTCCATTCATGGCTGAGTGCATTAACTCTTGGTAAACATATGAAGAATAATTTTTCAAGGTGCTGCTCTGTCTGTCTAATCCTCTTTGCTTCACTTTGTCTGTTTAATTCCTTTGCAGCCGTCAGGACATCACCTCAGCCAGCACAGAATTATGTGCACCTCCTGACCTGCAGGCCTTTTCTGTCCTAGGTAGAGAGGGACAAGCTTGTTCAAGGGACGAGGGCTTGTTGAATACCTTTCATTCTAAGCAGAGAGTCTACAGGTTTCCCAAGGCAGAGGGAAGGATACCACTGCAGAAATTATCCATCAAGTGTTATCTGTTTGAGGGATTCCCCTAATTATGTACATGCAAGGATGTGGTCTCCTCTTTTGCACAGATCAATTGGCAGACTTGATCATCAGTATCTTTTGCTGTTTTCTGAGGACTGAATCTAGAGGAAATGCAGATATGCATTTAAGTTTTATCTGTTTCATGGCCCAAAATAAGGACACCAATCGGTCCCAAGTCTTTACTTCCAGTTTCTCTACATCCATAGATCCTAAGGAATTTTAGGCTAAATGTCTTATCACTTGTTGGAAAATAAAGCTCTCCTAAGATAATTTAAACAAGGATTAGAGGAAGTAGGCAGAAGAAAAAATTGAGAGCAGATTTAAAGACAAATTGTTGTCATTAAGCAAATCAGTCTTGTCAGCTCTCTACTGACTAGTGCATATGTAGCAAATTATACTGTTCAAGTCTGCAGCTAATAATTTGAAGCACACTTGGAAAGTGCTCAGACAATGTGCAGGAGTAGACAGGCAGAAAAACAAACCAGCGTTCTCAAAAAAAAAAACCCACGTTTTTTAGTTCTGTAGACCCAGTGTGCATTTTTGACATGCAACCGGACTAATTTCAAATAGTGAATTTTCCTCTTCATTGATTCTCTGGTTTAGATGTTATCTCAATTTAAAACATTGCTTGCCTCTGTATATTTGAGTCTTTTCAAGCCTTAATTAACTAGTTGTTTATATATAGGGAGACACATATTTATAGATATTTATATTATTGTGTGTAAGGTTTTAATTTTTTGTGGGCCTTCAAAACAGTAACTCCAGCAATGGAGTTTTCTGAAGTCACTGAAGTTAAATCATGCACCAGTTTATTTAAGCTGATTTTACTTGATAAAACTGTCAGAAATGAGCTCAGAGATCTGTGCCAATACATAAAGTGAGGGTCAGGTTTCTATGAGCTGCTGCACCACCAAAAGCTGCATGCCCTTGAGTTGGAGAAAATCCAGAGTAATTCCACTGATTTAACTGTGTTACTCCAGATTCGCATCTTGGCAGCCCCTGTGTCTGTGGACACAGCACGGAGAGGCAACATTAGACTTTCTGGGGTAAAGATCTCTCCCTTTTCTCATGACAGTTTCTTATACAGTCTTGATAAGTGCACAGACGCTTGTGTAAATCAGCTTTTCTAAGATATTGTGGCTAAATGCAGTAAAGCTACATTGCTAAAAACATTTGGCTCTGTGGCCTAAGGGCCATATTTTATTTGGTTGATAGCACTGGTATAATGAACTGATTTTAGTACCAGTAACTTACTGACAAAGATATTTTTAAATATTCCATATAAATTCAATGCTACTTGAAATGAAAGCATATTTTTGCTACTTTGCCTTAACCAATAGGGTCTGCTATTACTAAAGATACTGAGTTTGTTAAGAAGAGTAGGAAATATCTTAAAATGCTGAGAAAATATTCACCTAAGAGTAGCAAATAAGTGCAGTTGTACTCTCATACCTTGATGATCTATGCTTTCTTATTCCCATTCCTCTGTTTCTTGTTAAAAATCTCCCCACAACACTGAGAGTGTTGTTGAGTAATGAGAAGACTGATATTCAAAAAGCTGGATGATCTGTCAAAAAAAATAGCATAGTACTTGTTTTGTTATTATGTCAATAGACTTTTCCATTACTCCCTCTTCCTTTTATGTCTCTGGACTGTTAAATTTCTCAAGTATTATAACTCTGCTATTTTTCTTATATTCCATCAGTGATTTCTCAAATTTACAGATAAAATCTCTGGGCTTTTAGATGACAGCATAAAATTTTAGGTAAATATTATGCTTCCAAGTTCACCAAAAAATGCTTTAAAGTCGAGGAAGACATTAATAAGAGTAAGGAAAATATATCTGGAAGAGAGTAGCATAATACCCTTTTACCTTAGCTTTTCTATCATTGTTAGTCAAAACACAAAAATGTTTTATCCATATTAAAAGCACTAATAGCTAGAGTACTAATGTGTACATAAATGGGTTACCTCATCAAGTCCATCTGATTACTCTTTCTTCAGCAAAAAGGATGCCAGGTCTGCACAGGGTCTTTATGCTGTTTTTCCCCAGATATCTGAGTTGATCTCCAGACGGCCAGGTTTAAAAATTAATTTAGTCTCAGCAGTGCCAGAGTTGATTCAAGGTTTATTTCACAATTTCAGTGAGTTACAAACATAATCTGATCATTGCCCTACAAAATTTTCCAAAAATATTTGTCTGTATCTCTTTCTGATTAAACGATTGAGAGAGATTTTGGTCCAAGGTGTTTGTCTTTGGGTTGTTTGGCAATACATGAAAAATTTCCAAAAGGTCTAGGTTGAAAACCATGACCTGAAGGATAAACCCGTAGGCACAATGAAACTCCCTACAATGACATTAAAGCTCTCCTGCAAGATGCAGAACATGATTTCTTAAGGTCTTAAGATGAAGCCTAGAATTATCACAGAAAACAAGGCCTTTTCAGTTATTTAATTTAGGGGTGTTTTTTTAAATAGGTATTTATATATATATTTGTTACAACAGAGGCTAATACATACTCTATGATGCAATTCTTATCTCAAAAAAAGATTGTAACTCTTACTTAAAACTAATAAATATTCTTATACTCTGGAAATGATATTATAGAAAATTATAAGGGAAAGGAGTTATTTAAACCCTCTACAAAAACTATTTCTTTGTCCTATACGTAAAGAATGAAATTAAATTCCAACCAAGAGGAATATGAATCCAGACCTTGTCAACTTAATTTGGAAATTAATCATTCCAGGATTTACAGAGACAAACGTTGCTAGTGTGTGAAGATTAAAAGAAGTATACTTGACTTTCAGATGCCAGATTTCAGTTATCAGTATAAAAGAAGTATTTTAGATTGTCTGCCTGAAGTATCACATGGACTGGACCAAATTCTCTGCAGACACGTGAACACTTCCAAGTCTCTGGTTCTTTTGCAGCTGTAGCCAGAAGCCTGTCCATACTTAGAAACACACACATGTACTGCCCTGACATTACCAATAACCCCTCCTTACTCCTGCTGACACATCTGTCCCCTGCACAGGCTGTGCTCACCTAGGGGCCATGTGAAAGGCCCTAATACCAGAGAAGTGCAGTTGAAAACAAGAAAGTGAAGTGAGAGGAAGAAGAAACGCAGTAAGGAGGAACAGAACACAGCAGGAAAAAAATGAAAATCTTCCATCATTATATGATGGATAAGATGTGCTAAAACCAAAACCCAATTGTCATTTTGAGTAAGAGTAAAACTTGGAAGTTTGGGAGGAGTTCAAATCCTTAATTCTTTAAGGGGTCAAGGCATTTCTTTTTCTTTATTTAGAATACTTCTCCAATTATTTAGAAAACAAACAGACAAACAGAAAACAAATTATTTTCAATGTTTTATTTTCCACCATTTTATAGCTTGCTTTTTCATCTGGTCACAGTAAAAATTCTTATCACACTAGTTAATTTTTTTAAATTCAGTTTTACACATGAAGAAGAAATGACTTACTAAGCTGTATTAAGATTAATGACTTCTACATTTAAGCAACTGTGAAAGTTTTTAAAAGTTGCAAGTAGATCCAGATTAGTATGCATGCAATTTAAAAGCCTCCTTAAGTGGAGAAAATTTTTTGCATCAAACCATCATCTTTTCAGCTTAATTTCTACTGTTTTGGTATTATTTTGATTATATTTCTGTATACACCAAAGGATTAGTTTAACAAGTGCTAAACTGATTTCCTTAAGCACAAAATCAACCCCCTGTCCTGCAGGTTGCTCAGATCTACACGCAGAACTGCTGATCATTCCGTATGACATGTCACTTACTGAAATGGGCTGTGGTTAGCCTAGAAGCTTTCTCAGACTTTATTCTGCTCACCAGCAGTTGGTCAGCTAGGGCTGTCACATACGGCGTGGTGACCCTGATTTTAGCTCTCTGATCCTATAGTTAGGCTGTTGCCTGTATGTGAGGCAGCTGGCTGACAGCTAAGCTGCATTCAGCACCTCCCAATCAATAATGCTGCTTATCCTGCAGCCCTAAGTGTGGCTGATCACTCTGTCACCCTTTCGGGCTGCATCAGGCTTGATGTTATAAGGTTCTGAGTTCAGTCAGTTTAATTTTGCCCGCATTTTCACAGCAATCTCCTAAAGAAAAAGTAAATTATGATTTATTGAAAAGGTGAAAAGACTTTTATGAAAAGGGATTAGTTTTTGAACTTGCTGGAAAAACTTCAAAATTTGTTGGAAGGCATGGTTTCAAGTCTTCTTAAAACAAAACAAACCTCCTGCACAGACTTCCTTCTTTGAAAAAGAAGACCAGACTAAGGAGGAAAAGGGTAAAACTACCCAGAAATCATCAGTTCCTACTCTACAGTAAAGATTAGCATTGTTTCCGGTGGAGCTGAGGTAAGAGAAGTAAATTAGAGCAAATCAAGACTGAGTGAAGAGGAAGGAAGCCTGCCATTGACCAGTAGGAGTGGGAATAGGAGGAAAATTAATTCAAAAAGATTATCCATCTTAATCGTAGCCCCAGGTAATCTTAACAACTCCAAGCGTCATCCTTGATAAATCACTGCTTTGCAGATCAAGCATTTGCGAGCTTTTTTTTTGTTAGTAAATTTTGTGAAAACAGGCTTATTAAACACATGGCTCACTCTTTTCCAGTGCAGGTTGTTAGTGTTTTGTCAGCTTTTCAGAGGTCAAAGATTTGGAGCCAGTCCTAATGACATGATGATGCCAAACTGCAGTTCCTGCTGCTGTGATAGATGGATACCCAGAGGTGGGCTGGCTCCCTGAAAAATAACTTATGTACATTCACACTATGTTGCAGTCACCCCAGATCAGAAATCAGTCACTCCAAGTAGTCAGTGTTGTACCACCTTTGTGGTCTGAAGATCCAATTTGAAACCTGTAAAGCTATTTCCTAAAAGCCAGGCACTCATGATACAGCCAAGCTTGAACACACAGAGCAGGTTTGATATTCAGGCTTTGAAACTACCCTAACCTAAACCTCCAAATTTTACCCATCCATAACAGCACTGAGCTGACTCCACCTAGCACACGCTATCAGTAAGAATGAGCTTTGCCCAACCTAACTAACATTCTTCACAGATAAAGAAATTGTTTCTAAGGTACCTAAGTTTTCCATGGTGTGCAGTTCTGAACGAAGAACAGATGTTGATAAATTTCATACATAACTGAAAAACAGGCATGCAAACCAAAAATTAAAAAGCAGACCTCAGGATGGTGTTCCATTATTGCTACAAATGATGAGTTCCACACAGCCTGCCCAGTGAGTGACAGAGGTGCCTCAGAGAAAATGTAGCAGACATATGGTTGTGGAACTGAAGACTGCATAGTCAAGCTTCGTGACTTTGAAATGACTTTGGCTTCTGAGTATTGCCAAACTAAAATATTAAAATAGTTGGATAGTTTAACTGAGCTGGCTTTTCAACCTATTTAAAAAAGTGAAAGAGAAATCAAGACAAAGAGGAGATATCAGGTCTTAAGACTCAGAACAGCAGCAAGGAAAAAGACAATAAAAGAAAGGCACCATGACCAAGGGTGTGCTACTGTTGCCTTTCCCTGGGCTTAGAATTAAAAGCCAAACACGGTTAGAGGGGAAAAAAGGGTTTTACCTCGGTATTTATTTAAGGATCCTCAGGTGCACCACATCCAGGTAGAATGCACCAAAATGCACCCCAGAATGCACACCGAAAAGGCACACACACGATAATTCGCTTATACAGTTATAGACCTTGCTCATTAGCATATCTATCAAAGATTCCCCAGTGCGAGGCTCAAGAGAAGCCCCCGTCCTGAGGAACCTTCCCCCTGGATGGGCCTATCTTGGTTTACAGAATGTGTTCTGGAGAGGACCTTGGTGTCTGGGGCTTTCTGATCCCCAGCTGCGGGGTTTCCAAGATGTTTAGTCTCTTGCCTTAACAGGACTTTGGGTCTAAGCTACTTATCAGATTTGGGGAATTACAAGTATGTGGGCTAAAAGCACTAAGGATACATAAAAGCTATATAAAAGGGTCTATAAAAGGGTATATAAGAGGAGTATATGAAAAAGCAAAAAAGTAATTACGGCATCACTACAAGGTCTCAAAAACTAGAAACAAATTTTTGAAAAGTTATAAAACAAATCTTGTGCAGCTACTGCAAAGGCATGAGACATAATGGAAGACATAGGATGGCTTTGAGTATCAGAAGTTTGATTGAATTACCAGCGTGAAAGAGTTCTGAGACTGAAATACAATAATTAACTTATTGAAAACTTGCTATTACACTTTTTCAAGAAGGAGTATTATGGATAGATGACATGCCCTTCTTTCATTTACAAAAAGAGATGCAAGATATCCTGGGAACTTTCTGACAGTGCTCAAATCTGGAAACAGAGAATTTACTGAAAAAGTAGTTCAAGAATATTTTATGTTTCACAAAAGATGTCTAAGAAAACACCAATATTAAGAACTTTAAATGCTTCAAGTTCGCAGAATGCTTTGTTTTTTAAAAATCTCCATGGAGTCCCTAGTATAACATTGCATTTTAGATAGATTAATCTTAAACCACTAAACTACTTCTATTTTAAATAAGTTTAATTCTCAGTCTTATTGAGAATGACATAAAAGCATTTCATAGCTTCTTCAAAACTTGAGCATTAAGTCAAAAAGACACAGCATTGCACCTGGCACATGGAGTGTTACATAGTCTGCATTTTAATGTTAGTAGCACTTCTATTAATTATTCTGTCAAGACATTTCTGTTCCCACACTTGGCCAAGAAAGACCTGAAGAGCTATCTAGCTTTAAATCCATTTCCAGCTGGATCTATAATTGAGACAAGATTACCTTATGGTGGATGTGAGATGATTAAGACTGTAGCAGTAATTCAGTGCTGGATCTTGTAATTATTTTCCTCTAATACACTAAAGGAAATTAATTATTTTGTGTAGCTTCAATATACTCAAATGGTGAACCCACACTGCATTATTTTATAGATTGTTGCCATGGGATGAGATGTCTATAGATTTTCAGCAAACAAGTATATTTCATGTTATACTCCATTCTTTAAGTCTTCATGGTTAAAATACAAAGTAAAAATCCATCTTGGGAAGGGAAGACAACAAAAGGAAACAGTAAAAGGGAAAAAAACTATCCAAAGTGTATCTATAACTCGAAATTTTTTTCAGAACAGGGAAAGCAACTTCAGAGAAATATGAAGAATGAGATGCATTCTGTAGCATACAGTCCAGCCTCTATTAAAAATAATTAAAGTTACAAATGTCTAACAATTGCCTAACTCAATCCTATTTTTTGGAAGACAATACATTTTTTAATGCAGATGAACTATGATACTGATATCATCAGCAAATGGATCTTTTCTGCATCAGTGTCACTTCTGCAATTCTATTATCTCAAATTTGCCTGTTTAATAAAATTGCAATGTATACTTAATTTATTAAATTAATTTTAACAATGTTTTTATAACATGCCCAAATTAGTATCAAGCTCAAACAATATTAATGTCACTATTTTTTTCTAGATTTGGTTTGGGCTTATTTTTTTCCTCACATGGCAAAAAACAAAACAAAAAAAGACCAGTAAGAGTAACATAAAGAGTTATGGTGCTTCTGAAATTTAGAAGGCACAACAGTTGCATAAGACCTTGCGTGATTTGTTATTTCAATGTCAAACATATAAGGACAAATGAGGATGACCATTAAAAAAAAATGGAGTGAACTGACAGAATAAGTGTGATTGGCCAGACTATACTCAGTAAATTAGGTATTACCACATCCTTTAGAATTTTTTCAGATTAATTTTTGCATGTGTGTAACATGTACATATGCACTGAAGAGGAGGTTCAAGCAAGATTCAGAATATATATTTTGTTTACCTTTGACATTAACTAAAAGACATTATTTATAAGGAATGAATAAAGGCATTATTAAATTGCTTTGTAAAGTATAGGGCACCTCATCTCACTGTGGTGCATGCAATTCACCAAATATGCCTGCTATTTTCCTTTCAGATTCCTCTTTTTTTTTTTATTTCTCCATTCTAAGAGTAATAAAGGTTTGAGCTACCAGCCTGAATCAAAACAAAACCTATGTACAAAATATAAAATAAAGAATAGACCTGAACATCTGTGTTACCAAGGCTTCAGCTGCTCGAGGATAAAACTAGTATTTTTTTACCTGTTTAAACCTAGTAGTAAAGCATTATTATGCTTTTCTATATTGTTGCCCTAGAACTGAACTCAAGTGATTTAGTCTCTCTGGAAAAATTCCACAAATCCACAGGAAGGTGTTTTGTCATTGGTAATTACTGTAATCCACTGGAAATACTATGGCACAGCTTTGCTGGAGAGCTCCTGCTGCCGGAATGCAGTTACTCCACCCCAGTGAGTCTTGCCATAGCAAATTCCCAGCCTTGTAACATCTGCTTGTGTGTAGTTTAGCCCTTCTGTACCTCATAGCACGCATGCAAGACCAGACTCAAGAGTTCAGTTGAGATTACTTTGGTTTAAAGGGTGCTGAAAGAAAATAAGACAGATATAAGCTAAGACAATTGAGACAAATACAGCCACAAAAGAGAAACCACAGTGTATAACCTAATCAATATTCAGTTTAGGAGCTCAGCTCTTACTAATCCATAATATAGATGTACCAAAAATTATTTATAAAGTGGTTTATGAAACAGCTCAGCATGGTTAGCTCAAATCTGCTGTCCATTTTCTGTTGTAAAGCAAGACATTGCAAGAACACAGCAAACCTTATGTATGTCCTGGCAGTTTTTACTTACAGGAATACATCAGCCTGGATCTGCTGGCACTGATAACTTTTCAGAAACTTACTGCAGATGAAATATAGTTGGAGTGTTGAATACTTAGCTGAAATAACACTGTGCATTAACATTAAGGGAGTGGCATGGGAAGTTATCTGGTCTCTTTATCTCTCAGTTCTTCACTTGAAAATTGATATTTGCTTAGGATAGCAAAAAGAGAGAGGATACAATCCTACCTCACAGAGATACTGTTTCAGATGACCAATTCATAATATTTAATGGAATAATCCATTAGAAAGACTGATAAAATACATACAGAAGTTATTGCTTGTCACTGCCTTTTGTTTTAATTTATAACTGGTTGATAAGCATGTATTAGCTAACAGCTGAGGGGCCATTGTGGGACAAACATTTCAATGCATCTATTTGTATATAAAGTGGTTATGGTAAGGAAATTGCAGTACATATTACTGTGCACTGTAGTCTTCTGCACTGATAATGTACTTGTTTTAACCCAAAGAGTTCTATTTACATAGGTAGATATACATATCCTTAAGAAACAATCTGCATTTTTAATTAAATGAGTTCTTTGGTCATTTCCACAGAAACAGGGGGTAACAAAGTCACCTTGTCCTCAAACTTCTGGTACTATCTACAGGTCAGAATTTATAATAATTATGTTTTTATCTTCAATCCAGGTAGTAAATACACTTCTGGAAATGCCTTCAGTCTGTGTGTAAAATCTGCTGCACTTCTGGTTGAAGGAAAAAGACATTGAGAAGGAGATAAGATTTTAGAAACAACAACCAATGCTTTCTGCTTTAGCTATTTGCAAGGAGAAATTCCACAACCAGAACTGCCAAAATGCTTGCTTTCCAGTCATTGTTTTATAACAACTCAGCCTGATTACTCTTGAGTATTACTCACTTCTGTTTCTGCCTGCTTAAAAACCAGTGCCTGGCTTTTTTCAAGTCCAAGTGCCAGCAGGCTCCATCCCTCCTGCTCTGTCTCTGGCAGTGCTCTGGAACCCCTTGTTTTCTTTACCCTTCCCTATCACAGGCATGCTACACTTCAGCTTGCCAATCACTTCCACTGATTTGACTCATAAAAAAGTACTTTATTTTCCTTTCTTCAGGGCATGAGACAAGACAGCAGCTCAGCTTCAGCAGGAGGTCCTAAACCACCCTCTGACCACACCTGTAGCAGAGCAGTACCTCAGGTCTCTTTGCTGCACAGTGCTTGCCCAGCCCTGGCTCCCCTGGTTTCCCTCCCTCTCTAGGTTCTGCTGCTGTTTCTGGTTTGTCCCCACTTCTGCTGCAGGAGGTCACAGCCCCCACTGTCTGGTACATGCCCCAGTTCTGTTTTATGCCACTTCTTTCTTCTCTGCTTCTCCTGACTTCATGCTTGTCTACCCACAGTGATACCCACAGCACCCTCCTGCTTTGGCAGAACAGGGGGCTTCAAAGGGTCAGCACCTTTTTTTTAACATAATTTCTAAAATCTTTCGATTGGTAATGAGGAAATCTGGAGACTATTTCTGCCATGAGGAAGCAGAAAAGGCACAGGCTGTGAAGCACTGATAGCAGCAGCAATCACAATGAGAAGTTTGTGCATGTGAGAAAATAATGGAGCATTAATGTAACCAGGCCACCAGCACCTAATACACCAGATAGCAAGAGAAGCAGTGTGGAGATCCTCCACAGACAATGGCTCTCCTTTCCCCTCCTTCCCATAAAACGGTGGTTATCCTCAGCTTACTGAATTGTAAGAATCATTTATAAAGTCGTAAGAAGTAAACAGAAATGGACTGGGAAAGATGACAGAAATAAGCAGGCAATCACTTCATGAAAAATATCTCTAAGATACATCTTTATAGCCAAAGCTGTTAACTCAGCCCTTTAAAGTAATTTTACTTCAGCAGTCTTAAATAACCCTTAGCGTTTAAATGATACTCTTTACTCTTAATGTTGTTTTCTTGCCTGCAGGCTATAACCATGAATCCTCCTCTAAGTACCTCTCTTCATTAGCAGCAGAATATCTTTCCCTATTCTGCGTACGCTATGGAGAATGATGCAGAGTATGGTGCAGTTTGCTTAGACTGGGTATTCTCATACACACAGTGGAGAGATGAAATTGCGTTCGGGCACAGTTACTGTATTAATCAAAAGAAATGCATCTTGCATTATCAGCAAAGCTCTTTATCTTGAGTATCAGGTCAGATAACAGCGCTCCTTTCATAGCATAACAGAGATAGCACTATGTAGTACTGTGTTGATCTTAAATTCTGACCCAGCTTTCAAGTTGCTCTCCTTAGGTGCTTTGCTGAGAAAGAGCAAAGCCTCAGGATGCAGCTTCAATTTGACTTTAGATATGTGCACTCCAATCTGACAGCCAAAATTAAACAGTTGGGATTATCAGAACACGTGTTCATATTTTCCATTTCTGTTGACACATGACCACTCTTTTAACTCCAGAAACTGATTGCCAACCAGATTTGACTGAAATACGGAGGTTTAGAATTTCAGAAGCATTATGTCGAGCCTGTAGGTAGAGATGCATTCACTGAAAGAAAAGCTGCAGGATGGTCCTTCTGTTTGCTTCACTGAGACCACCTACAGACAAAGAGGAGGAGACCATTTCCAAGCAAGTAGAAAATGTCAGTCAATCTTAAGAAACAAACCAAGCTGAGAGGTCGAATGGGACTTGTTATCTCATTTTAAATAGAAACACAAGCTCTCCTGCATTTTGCACAATACATAAGGATACTCCTGTATTACTGGATATATTACTATGGATATATTGGATGCAATAATTTTATCTAGGGGAGAAGACTCAGAGTTTTTATTCTGTAAGAAAATCTGATAAAGGATGTTCCATTATAGTTTTAGGAAAAATTGAGAGTAGAGATAAAATAATATTATGAATAGACAAACTGAGAATAAACCAGGAACAATAGTGTTCCATTATTTTAACAGGGTTTGTAAATAAGATTTCATTCTCAAATATCTTTGCCTACTAAAAGTAAACATATCTTGCTTTATAGATGTCCTTCTAACCCGAATTAGGCTCTTCTAACATAACCCGAATTAGGCTCTTCTAACATGAATTATTCAATAACTTTATGATTTTCTTAATCTGAGTAACAGACGATGCTTAAAAAATATTGCCATGTGTGAATGATGACTTTTAAAATGTTCACAGAAGTTTAACTTGATCAATGCTTCGTGTTGCTAGTATAATCTTACACATTTTGTATATCCTACTACAGTCCAAAACATGTTTATAGCAAGCATTTAAAAAAAAGACATGAAAATATAATTAACACATGAAATAGATACTACTGTTGTTCTTGATTTACCATTGAAACCAGAAGATAAATATATGCACAATAGATCCTTCATTTTAAGCTATGTAGTATCCTCATTAATAACTATATCAATTAAAACATCCACATACTAAAATGATCCCATTTCCATGTTCAATTGGCTTATAAAATTGGACATAAAAATGCATTAGTTGCCTTTCTCCTGAGTCACCTTTGGGATCTACCTATCTTGTCAGCTCTGCAGACAATTTGTATATGAATATGCTGCATAGATAATGATGTAAACATTCCACAACCTTATGCAATATGTCTGAGTATGAGTAAGTAATTTTTTTTCCATTCTCCATTGTTAAGATCTGCAGTTGGTTGGCTTGGACGGCTGAGTACCCCAGCAATACCAGGAGTTTCTTTCATCTTTGCATGCCCTCCAATGCTCAAAATAACAGTGACTAAAGATAAAAAAGATGTTCATTCTAGGAGGAGCAGAACTGAGTACTTTGACAATTTCATTTGAATGTCTGCAACTACAAAATTGATACATGATGCAACATGGGGTTCCTGTAAAATGCCTCATTTGTTTGAAGAAATGTATGCTTACAGTAACAATCACTGAGTAGCTGAGTAGCAAAATGGGTGACAAAATATCAACCAACATTCCCTATGGTGAGATACCAGATGAGGGTCATGTCTGCTTCATGAAACAGGTGATTAGAAACTAATAAAAGGCAGAGGGAAAGGGAGATATGCTGTATTCCCCTCTTCTGTGCAATCCTAAGCACAGATTTATCTTTTTTATGGAAAGTTTTTTCTTTCTCACTGAGGCATATGGAAAAACTCAAAACACACAATAGCCACTGAATTCCTCAGTCAGTGCTGGGGACAGACAGGTAAAAATAATTGTGGTGAAACTTAGCATATATATTTCAATGCAGCTTTCAGATAATGCCTGGGATAGCTGTATTATTTATTTTTCATCCCAGCCAGTCCCCAGAGTCTTGTCACACTTTGCAACAGGCATACTTTCCTAGGTTAGAGGTAAAAATACCCTGTCAGTAACCAGTCGTTTTATACAGCCTATATAACAGTAAAGGGTTTTCATGTGGCTCCACAATCCAAGACAGACCTATAATTGAACCAAAATATGAAGGTTTTACCATTAAAACTAAAAAATTAAACAAGAATATTAGTAGAAAATCAATTTATATGCTTAAAATAGGAAAATTGGGTGACTTAAAACTTTACAGTGGATGAAACTATGAATAACAGGATGAACACCAGGATTTTGGTAAGTAAGATGGTGGGAACACTCATTTAGCAGACAGTATAGCTTTATGTTTAAATACAGTGAAAACCTTCCACCTGTTCCAGCTAGTGAATGAAGTATGGACATGGTGCCGTAACTGTGGAAAACTGCTTCAGGAATTTGGACAGCAGAACACAGTGATGGCCAGGGAAGTGAAAGAAATAGGGTCATTTCCTGGATATCACATTGAGGAACAAGTGAGTTAGCCCATATTAGCAGAGTTCACTGAATTACATAATAAAAATTAATTTTATGTACTTAGTGTCTGAAAGGTAATGTTTAAACAGTACAGGAGTTGGTGAGAAAGAATGTGTGGACAGTGCAACTATGTCTGTATCATGTCTAACCACGTAACTCTGTGGACCAGCTGTGTATTTATTGTTCATAAAATAATTGGAAACCAGGAAGGACAGTAAAACAAAAGATGTCAAAGCTGTCACTAGCCAGAAAGTTAAGAAAACAGTAAAAGTATGCTCTCAACAACATAAGGTTTAAAATAGAACTAAAAGATTACTAAAAAATGAGAACATGGCTCAGATTCAGTATTCTCTCCATTATTATTGAAGAAAATCACAGGAAAGAAAAATTATTTTTGAATATAGGATTAGAAAGAAAGAATAATAATATGGAAACAGAAATTATCACAAAAGAGGTAGTAAGAAACAAAGACTATAGTCCTCTTGAGTGAAGGAAGAGATCAGGTAATCTTCATTTCAGAAATCTGAAACAATTGGTGCATGAAATTGCAGTCTCAGGAACATTTATGCTTTAAAAAGACAGTGAAGTGATCTTGGTTCTTTCAGGCTCATTATTCTGACATCTGTAATATACAGCTCTGTGCAGGGGCAAATGCAACCCTGACCTGCATGAAGGGCTGAGCATCTGTGCAACCACAAGGCATCTGATGTCCAGAAGCATTTTCCATGTCAGCCAGTGTTAATGGAGTGAGGAAATGAAAGAAATAAAAGGAAACAGAAAGAGATGCTAGCACCTAGATTTAATGTCTTTATTTGTATAACTGTTGCTTTGGGTTGTTTTTTTTAAATGTGGTAAATCTCATTATTTAAACAGCAGAATTTTATAAGATCTCACATTAGGAAACTTGTTAAATAAGAAGGAAAAGATGAGAATCACTAAAAGTATTATGACAAAGGCAAGGGCCTGATAAAAGGTCAGTACTCAAGAGTACTGGAAGAAAAATATTAGGCTGAAATGAAGTAATTAGTAATGTTTGTCAAGCACTGCTCTCCAATTCAGCAAATATTTGTTGATATTTTTATTAATTATCTTGGCACAGGAATCAGCGAAGTCCTAGAGAAGCCGGATGGCACTGTTTGGTGCAGTTCAGACATGCATTTATTAGTCTCATTTAGATATACACATGCTTTCAGATACCTGGAAGGAAACACATTAACAACTGAATCTGACCCACATTATTAGTAGAGAAAAACGGCAGTAAACACTGATGTGTTCTGCAGACATACAAGTATGTCAGAGAAGTTGGGAAGATGGTGGCACAGAGAATTTCAGTATAGAGTTCAAGTCATGTTTGCACAAACTGACACCTCAGATTACTTTGCAGTCTCTCAAAATAAGATCTCTTTGCTCTCAGACAATGTACAGGACCTGAAACTTCTAGTCTGTCTGTCGTGTATGTTTGTTTCACTTTTTAAGCAAGGACAGAGAAAGTAACTCATTTTCTGGATTGTGTCTGTTGGACTCAATGTTCGAAGAAGGATATAACTTTTTAAAATCTCTAGAAAACAAACAGCATTTCATGACTTCTATAATATTTTATTAATAAAGTTCATCATATTCTAGTTCTTCCAGAGTATTTTAACATTGGCCTTTGAGAACATTCCTGGACTAAACCAGAGTCAGTAATCACAGATTTTTAGTTTTGATTTTCCTCAAAATCTTATTACATGGAAGGCTCAATCTAAACTGCAGAACATATTTTCTGCTTGGAGGAAATAAACTTCTTCATAATATTTTGCTTTAGAAGATAGCCATCTTTAATTTGTGATTCAGTGAAATATGTCAATTATTAAGATTTCAAATTCCAAAGAATATTTCAAAAGTTATTTTCTGATACATGGAAACCATGTAATTTAGTCCCTACAATCTCTAGAGAAAGCTTGGGAAGCATGGGGTTTATCTTAACATTGTACTGAGATATTTGAATCTCAGGTTTCTTCAAAATGATGAAAAGGATCAACACTATGTATTTTAATTAGTTTTTTCTCAGAAACTGAAGTGCATTAATTTCAAAATACAAGTTCAAGGTACCACTCAGGTAGCCAACAGGGAATGGGAGCCAGTACCTCATGGACTCCAATTCAGGGAGCAAAGGACACAGCTGGAGGACACACAGACCCCTGGTGTGCTCGAGGTTGTGGATCAGAGCCAGGGGAGGGGCATGGCCTGGGCACAGTGAGTACAGCACCGCTGTGGTAAAACAGATCCAATCATGTGTGGAGAATGTAATATCTGATCCAGTTTAGGGAGAGCTGACCTTAGGAAACAGGTTCTTACTGGGAATAGCGAGGCAGGTACGTGCAGCTCTCTGAGACAGGGAATAGCAAGTGTTGCTGTTGCAGAAAATCAAAGGGAAATGAAAACAAGGACATTGCTGCTGCATCCATTGCAAGACACAATTTTCACTTTTCAGCTCCCATCTAGTTCTGTGAGGAACAGAAGTTGAGGTGTTGCCAAAAGATGAGACCTTCATTTAAAGTCCTAGTGGTTGTATTCCCTCCTCCCTAAGTATTTATCATCACTTTTCCATATTTGAAGTTGTTACTCTTAACTTTTTTCTTTCAGAATCTAGTTATTTGCTTAAAGTCACATCATACAAATCAGAATTTTTTAGTTATTTATCCCATTCTTACTTGGATGCTGGCCACATAGTGGAATATAATTGGATATACCAGCAAAGATATTCTGTCACTACTTTCTCTCTCAGTATTAATTGAAGCTATTCATATTCATTATTTTTTACATTACTCTCTCACTCCTTTTTTCTAGCCTTTTAACTACATTTTGGTTTTTTTAAATGCCTTAAGTTTTTGTTGATAATGTCTTGAAACTGAAGACTTTTTGTAATAGATATTCCATCCAAGAGAGGAATTTCAAGTGCGCCTGGGGCATGAATTCTAGGAGTATTTGGATATGAACACCTGTGAAAATCCTAATTTAGGACTTTAGGGGAATGACTCGTAATTCCATTTAAAGAATCTCTTTGACATATGGATGTCTCAGTGGGTGCAACTCAGATTGATTGTACTGCATTTCTTTTCCTCTAAACGGCACTAAAAACGTAATTTCCAATTTGACTGGTTGGTTAGTTTGTTCATTTCCTGATGTTTCCTCCTGAAAGAATGAGGTCACAGTTATCCAAGTTGAAAATCACATTATTACTTCTAGTACATATATTCAACTCTTTGCTTTTTCTATATATTTTTTCACAGTCCAAAACACCCCTTCACAGAATAAATTCAATGAATCTATTACTACAATATTTACTGATTTTTCACTTTTACTTCAAAACTAAACACTGTTGACCCATTTGTGAAGTAAGACCAAAGTTTGGATTTATGTTCAATGCAAGATTATTGCCAGCCACAGAGATCATGGTACAGATTCAAACCTACAGCTAGTGGGCACAATATGTTGATACTAATCCTGTAAGCAGTTTAGTGCTTAGCAGCATATAATTTAAAATTGTTTGGTTGGTGAGCCAAATCCTGAAATCCTTCCTGAGCTGCCATTACCTTTTCTCAAGGCAAAATGTTACAATCTTCCGTTTTGTCTTTGTGGCCAAAACTGACACCTTGTATAAGCAGGATTTTCATGCAATGCATAGCTACCTCCGTCTCTATGCAAACCACTGCTGGGGACTCTCAGTGTAGGAAACTAGTTACTTCAGCACAGCTTGCAATCTTTCTAAGCCCAAATGTGGCATTTAACACAAGTATTATGTTACTTTGGGTGTAGTGCTTAAAATGGCTTATCTTTTGTGTTTGGCATCTTGATCACTTTTGTTCCTGGGAATAGCTTCGCAAAGGGTCTGGAAATGCCCCAAAAGACAGTAGCATCCCAGGCATGGAATGTTTTGGGTGCTCGGGCCCGTCTCAGCAGTCATGCTTAGAGCCTCCTGTGGAAAGGAGGAGAGTAGGGACAGCCACACTCTGCAGTGCCCAGCCAGTACAGCCACTCACGCACTCACCAGCCCGTTTAAATCCCTCTGGCAAATAAAGGCACTCCCTCAGCAATTTAAGTCACAGGTAACATTTACAATATTATTACATGAGTGTAAAGGATATGAAAGTAAAAAACATGCTGTTTTGTTGGAGTTTTTTTAACGTGGTACCTAGGCATGCAGCTTGTAAACCAATCTTTGCAGATGTTATCTAAAAGAGACAACTTCAAACCCTTGAAATCCGAGGTTTGTAATACAAATGTTGACAGCTTCTTAACTAGAGCAGAACACCAGTTCATTTGGCATGTATACACTGTCATTTTCAATGCTGCTGTGCCATCTGTTCTCTCTGTGAATTGTAAAAGATTTTTCATCTATTGGTTTTAAAATCTGTTGGATAAATTGGATTGTAAAAGGTGAAGACATAAATGGATGACACCCTCGCTTTCTCTTCCCCTTAATTACACTATCTTTCCTGCCAGTGTCCAAATGCTGCAAATGGAAAGATTATTGAAAATTTTGATGTGATCTTGCAGCAAATCATTGTTATAGCTGTCACTTAGAAGGAAATGTTATCATTAGGTTTGTAAAATATATTTTATAATCACACCCAGTTTTCTGACAGTGATACCTTCTTGATAGTTTTCCTTCTGGACTGAAAATTTCCATATTGATTCCTGGCCAAAGATGATTTCTTCAAAGGAACTGAAGTTAAGTGCTTTCAGTAACTGTGAAGTTTTCCTACTGGAAGAAAATTGCATGTCTCTCTACATGTATTTTTTAAAAAGCTATAAGCTAAGCAATAAAATCAGAGTGACTCCAAAACGCAGAGCTTTGGATCCTGCAACATGGAATTTAAACATTTCTTCTAAGAATGGCTTTATGTTAACAAAATAAACACTAAATAAAAATTTCATATATGTATATATATATCTATACAGAATCACAGAATCACCAGGTTGGAAGAGACCTCCAAGATCATCGAGTCCAACCCTTGCCCTAACACTTCAGCTAAACCATGGCACCGAGCGCCACATCCAATCTCTTTTTAAACACATCCAGGGATGGTGACTCTACCACCTCCCCAGGCAGACCATTCCAGTACTTTATCACTCTTTCCATAAAAAACTTTTTCCTGATATCCAACCTGTATTTTCCTTGGCGCAGCTTAAGACTGTGTCCTCTTGTTCTGTCAGTTGTTGCCTGGAGAAAGAGACCACACCCACCTGACTACAGCCACCTTTCAGGAAGTTGTAGAGGGTGATAAGGTCACCTCTGAGTCTCCTTTTCTCCAGGCTAAACAACCCCAGCTCCCTCAGCTGTTCCTCACAGGGCTTGTGTTCCAAGCCCTTCACCAGCCTTGTTGCCCTCCTCTGGACACGCTCAAGCGTCTCCACATCCTTCCTGAACTGAGGGGCCCAGAACTGGACACAGCACTCAAGGTGCGGCCTCACCAGTGCTGAGTATAGGGGAAGAATGACTTCCCTGCTCCTGCTGGCCACACTATTCCTGATACAGGCCAGGATGCTGTTGGCCTTTTGGGCCATCAGGGCACACTGCTGGCTCATGTTCAGTCAGCTGTCGACCAGTACCCCCAGGTTCCTTTCTGTCTGGGCACTGTCCAGGCACTCTGTCCCCAGCTTATAGCGCTGCAGGGGGTTATTGTGGACATAGTGCAGGACTCGGCACTTGGACTTATTGAACTTCATCTTACTGGACTCTGCCCAGCTATCCAGCCTGTCCAAGCCCCTTTGCAGAGCCCTCCTACCTTCCAACAGATCAACACATGCTCCCAGCTTAGTGTCGTCTGCAAATTTACTAATGAAAGACTGAATACCCTCATCCATGTCATCAATAAAAATATTAAACGAAACTGGCCCCAGCACAGATCCCTGAGGGACACCACTAGTGACTGGCCGCCAACTGGATGCAGCATCGTTCACCAGCACTCTCTGGGCCCGGCCATCCAGCCAGTTCTTAACCCAGCAAAGAGTACTCCTGTCCAAGCCATGGGCTGCCAGCTTTTCCAGGAGTATGCTGTGGGAGACAGTGCCAAAGGCCTTGCTGAATTCCGAGCAGACAACATGTACTGCCTTTCCGGCATCCACCAGTCGGGTCACCTGGTCATAGAAGGAGACCAGGTTGGTCAAACATGACCTACCCCTCCTAAACCCATGCTGACTGGGTCTGATCCCCTGGCCATCTTGTAGGTGCTGCATGATGGCACTCAATATAAACTGTTCCATAACCTTACCAGGTACTGAGGTCAGGCTAACTGGCCTGTAATTACCAGGATCCTCCTTCCTACCCTTTTTATGAATGAGCATCACATTGGCCAGCTTCCAGTCACCTGGAACCTCCCCAGTGAGCCAGGACTGAGGGTAAATGACATAGAGAGGCTTCGCAAGTTCATCTGCCAACTCCCTCATCACCCTGGGATGGATCCCATCCGGTCCCATGGATTTAGGAATATCCAAGTGGCTCAGCAGTTCACTGATTGCCTCCTCCTGGATAACAGGGGGACCATTCTGTTCCCTGACACCATCTACCAATCCAGAAGGACAGCTGTCCTGAGGACAAACCATCTTTCCAATAAAGACCACACATATATAGGGAAATCTGTTAAGATTTTGTACTGGATTGCTACCCTTAAACTGCCTTCTTGGATTTATTCAGCTTCATGGCTGTCGTTGAGCTCATATCTCTGAATAATTGAGGGATTCTTGTGACGGGAGAGAAGTCTGGGCTTGTAAGACAGGAATATCTATAGTTTCTTTCCTCCTGTTGTTCTTACATAGACTCTGATGTCTGGGAGGTGGCTAGAAAAACTGACCAAACTGGAATTTGAGAAACTAGAACGTGAGTATATATGTTTAGCACAGCCATTCAGATGGATGAACCGGTGCCTTGGGCATGGATGAGTAATGCCTTAGGAAAGGCAATATAAAAAGACAGCTGAACAGCTGATGTGTAATGGAATGTGTGAAGCCCTAACTTAAAAGTTTTTGCAGATGTAATTGGTAGTGAAACAAACATACTCCAAATAATATTTTTGGGAGAGGTTGGGGGTGGAGTGAAGTGCAATAACTTGTACTGTGTGAGTTTGCCTGGAAAACTCTTGAATTTTACCCACATTTTTAGGTCATTAAAAAGCTTATTTAGCATTCATAATCATGATATCTATGGCAAGTTCAGTTTATATCCCTCTCTTTGTGGCATATATCACTCAGCTTTGTCAATTAATTAGTATCCCTCCAAACTACACAGGTATGAGCTCTTCTAGTAGGGAAACTTGTTAACAGCATTAGTTGAGTCCTTCTTGTAATACTACAACACTGTAGATTTAATCTTTTTTGGTTGGAAAAAAACCCCATGAGCTATAACAACCATCAAATTTGGCTTTTCAGCATTCTAAACTCGAGAGTCTAAAACAAAACACCAATAAAGAAAACAAGAATCTGCTGTTCTCTTTGCTAAGGGAATATTCTGACTTTTTTTGGGGGGGGCATTCTTTTGTTCATCCTGAGGCTAGTTCTTTTTTGGACATCTATTATTGCAGCACAGAGTTTATTTTTTAGCAAAATTTGAGTTAGCAAAATGATTAGAAGCATTGTCATCCAGGGATAACCAATTGCAAAAAAAGGAAGAATATAAAACTGGAACTCCTTCAGTAATTGTTATATGGTAGCTAACTATGAAAATGAATAGTTTGACATTAACATTTTTTTTCTTGTATTATTTTTATTGCCTCAGCTGAGACATCAGACAAGACCCTTCGAGTTTAAAGAGAATCTAAAAATAATCCTCCCTATGCAAGGCTGATGGGATATTTATCTTGTTGTTAAGTATCTATTTGCTCATATTACATCTCAAAACATGTTATGATGGGGTAACTGAGAATAATGACACTAAATTAGGATAAGGAAAATTGAGGTTAAATAGCATACTGATAATCTTCCTGACAGTGAGATCTCTGAAATCACTGAATAATGTCTCATGGGAATAGAATGCAGCTACACTGCTTGATGCTTTGAAAAGGGCTACTAAGCACTAGGTGTGCACCTTAGGGAACAGTCTTTCACTAGCAAGCAAGGAATAAGGTGACTGAACAGGTGGCTTTTTTCCATCATGCTATAATTTTGCATGTGGCTTTTGTTCTGTTTACAAAGATGGCACTGCTTTCAATAATATCTTTTAAAAAGTATACTTTTAATAGCATTTTGTAGTATGTGACATAAATTTTCACATACTGAAAACAATTTTTTATGGTAGTGGGGTGTTTTTGAAGGGGAGAGTCTTATTTAAAGCAGTGTTGGGTTAGTTCTTCAAACTACCTTCTTAATATTCAGCATGAAATGTACTTTTACTCAAGAAGAACCTGAATAGAGAACTCCAAAAGTCTACAATATAAATTGTTATTTATGCTTTTGACAATAATAGGAAAGTGCCAGAACTCCTTCTGGCTGAAAGGAGGGTTAAGGAAGTTTGGGGTTTTTTTCATGGTACCTACTAGTAAGCTGAACATCCTAGATAGCACAGCAATTACTGCAATAATCCATGTGTTTTCTTTCTTACTAAAAAGTACATTTTATTAAATTTTATTTTTCTGGTTGGTTTCTGGTTGGGTTTTTGATTGGTTGGGGTTTCTCCTATTATAGAAGGAAACTGAACTTGGCACGGAGATCTTGCAGGGATCTTTTGGGGGTGAGGTTATGTTTGTTTGTTTGTTTGTTTGTTTGTGGTTGGGTGGGGTTGTTTGGTTGTGTTTCTGATTTGTGTTTGTTTGTGGAGGGTTGTTTGTTTTATTTTTTTCTACCGAGTTTGAAGTCTTCTGTATGCTCTCTTGAAAAAACACCATATTACATCTGACTTCCAAAACTAAAAGTTTATTCCCAGGAGCTCCACTTTACACTGCCAGAGACTGCTATGAAGTGTGAAAAGTCCCCCGACTGCCGACTGAGATCAACATAACTCCTACAGGTGTCCACTGTTACCCTCTGCATGCTACTCTTCCATCAGTCACAAGGGTCTGATGAGGTTTCGCAGTAAGATGATGAAGCCCTTGATGTCACCTTTTAGAAGGGTATGATGAAAACTGACAAATACACTGACTGACAGTGTTTTCCCATGTTTCTAAGATCCTGATAGTGCGGAAGGACCTGACAATAAAGAAAGAGATTCAGGCTAATTGCTCTGTATTTGCCATGTTCTGTGAGCAGATGAGAAAAGAAAACCTAAAATGTTTCTCCCAAGACAGAAGACTCATTGGCCTGGCAGGAAATCAGATAAGACTCTTTAAGGTAAATATAAAAATTAACTTTCCTTCATAACACATTTCCATTTTGCCTCAGAGGCAAATCCTGACTCCTCCACAAGCATGGTCAGAACTCTGTGCAGCCATTCCTGAGAGGAGACCCTTGATAACTTTCAAGCTAGGAATAAAGTGCAGGATGGAGAAATCATGAGGTAAAACCCAAATGCAAATATCACATATTTACAGCTACAAGTGAAGCCCTCAATATAACCTTCTTGGTTAAGTCACAGAAAAACAATGTGGGTTTGCTGGAGTTAAGAAGCAATGTATTAATCTATTTAGAGATAATAATAACAACCATGCTGTGTCAGATCAAAGCACCAGCAAGCCCAGGATTTGGTTTCTAACAGAACCCATAAGAAATAAAACCACAAGTGTACACATTTTGTCTGTATCTTTCTCTTTTTTGGCTATTTTAATTCCAAGAACTGAGATGAATATGACCTTTATTACTAGAAGAAGGCCGTAAGCCTTTTATTGACCTTATAATGCAGGGTCTCAGCACTGATCTGAGCTTGTTTATACGTGAGCTATTTCTAATTTGCTTCCAGTGTGTTTCCTTAATCGCTACACACACCATATCTGTATGAGGTCTGAAAACTCTGGCTTATCACTGCATAACAAACAAGAGCACTTTCTGCTAATAATGATTGTAAAATGCTACTAAACAACTTTCCAACTTTACCTGCGAACCAGTGAAATGGAAGCAGACCTTGCTAAACATAAAAACAGGTCTCAGAGTGAGGAGAAATTACTCTTGCCATCAGCACATTGCTCCTTGCACCAAAGAACTGGGAATGTCACTGACACCCTTTTCCCTGCTGCTATGTCTCAGGAAAACTTTTGCTGTCAGCCTGAAGATCCACAGGCATTCTGGTTGAATGATCAAAATGAAAAAGGCAATGGGTAAATATTAGTAAGTTTATTAGTAATCCAGCTATTCTCTATTAATTTGCTCTATCAGTCTCAAAATTATTTTAACCGAACAACTAACTTTTTGTTGCATTTTTGATGATATTGTTAAGTTTTAACTAGGCTATCAGTAAGTTCTTGGCTTCACATATATGACATATTGCCTCTTACTATAGTAATATTCTGAGTGCAAGTTTTCACATTAGGTAATCATCACGAAATCATTTCAAAGCATTTGCCCAGTTTTCCTTCGAGCCCAAAATTTAGCAGGCAAAACACTCTGACAGAAGTGCCACAGTTCTTCTATCAGCAAAATAAGATCCTTTGGCTTTAAAACTGGCTCCTAGAGGCATTTTCAGCCTCATCATTAATTCTTGTGCTGGAACAGAATGTGAACAATAATTTGTCCACCATGTTACTAATTGTAGACCCCACTCAAAGCATATCTTTTCCATGGGGAATATTCCTAGTTCAGCTGCTTATTCCCCATCCATAAGCTCTTCCATGTATTTGATCACCTTCCTCTTTTAACCTTAATAAGATCAAACATATCTTTCTTGCAAATAAATCACGGCATTGTGCAGTGTCATGTAAGTACTTCAAGAGCACAGTTGCCTGTCTCAAATGCTCACATTACAATAAGATTCTCCATTTACTTTTGTATTCTCCACCTATCAGTTTCATGACATCAACCTAATTCTGAGCAGCAGTAAATAAAAGTATGTCATAGGAATCATCCAACATAAAACCCAAGTCATACCTGAGTGATAATATCAGCTCAAAGGCATTCTCTGAACACATTATTTATCTGTAGAATGACTTTTGTTTGTCATCTGCAAATGCAGTGCTCAATGCTGAGTTCCTTCTGACATTTTAATTAGTCAGGGAGTACCATAAGATCCTTCTCCAGCTCTCTAGAATGTCCTTGTCCTTAAAACAAGAGATTAATGTCATCAGCAAAATGTTTTTACCCTCTTATATATTCTTTTCTAAGATAGTTCATGAATACAGCCGAAGTCCCAACAAGGATGCCTGTCCCAATATTGTGAAAACTCATCCTTTACTACCTTACCCATGATCATTTCATTTCCTTAAAAGCCTTTGGTCTTGCAATGTCAAAAGCCTTCCAAGAATTCAGGAAGACTGCAGAAACCAAATCACCCCCATTCAACTGCTTGAAAACTATAAATATCACTGGTTTCATAAAACAGGACTTACTTTTGTGAAAGTCATTTTGAACCTTTCATACTGATTATTTTTAAGCCAGTATCTACTAATTCTTTTCTTTCCTTAGAGTTTCTGCTTATTTCCACTCAAAACAATGGGACTAGACGCGTGCAGTTCCAGGAGAAATCCATAAACAATCCTTTAAGCAAGAAAATCATATTTCCAGCATTTAGTCAGAAGTATCAAGGCAGCTTAAGAGAGAGGTTGTGTGCTTTATTGCTTCAGTTATCTACCTCTCAGGTCCTGCAGACCTCTTGGATTAATGACATTTCGCCTAAGAAATTTTTTAGTGTCAGATTTGTTCAACATCTTCTACAGATGTTTCGGTTTCAGACAGATCTTCTGTTGGTATGGGTATGTCCTGAAGTGAACAGTGCTCAAAAGAATTGATTAATACTGCTTTTATGCACTGATAAAAGATTCTCTGGCAGGTTTCCTGCTCTGGGTATGTATTGCAGTCTGTTGTTTCTGTGTTGGCATGGCAAGCTGCAAACCTTCCCGGAGAGCGCTGCAGGGCTGCATCGGGGAGAGCGGCTGTTCCGCTTCCCGCAGCCCTTCCCGGCGGCCCCGCGCTCATGCTCCGGCTGGCTGTTGGCTCCACAACACGGTGGCGATAAAGGAGGCGAGAAGGCTCCCTGCATGCAGACCACAGAACAACTTTATTCACATAACGACACGCTGGTTCCCAAAGACAGAGAGGACAAATGGCAGAGAGTCTGGGGTTTTATAAGGGAATGGGGGGGCGGACGGAGCACAGGGACTAATGGCCTCAGGGCACAGGGGCAGTACATGGGCGGAGTTGAGGTAAAGGAACCAATAGGGAAAACCTGAGGGAGTGGCCAGGACTAGGGGCGGGGAAGAGAGAGCCATGTGGGAAGGGCAGGCATTTAGTAAGAAAATGAGTGGAGAAATACAGCACTACAGGTGTGTTTGAAAACAGATTTATTATTAGTTTTTACTCATTTTGCTATTTAATTCTCAGGCTCTCTTTTAGTTTGTTTCATTACTTTTGCTGTCCATGTTCAGGAATTTATGATTGTCTCTCTTGACTATATTTAGACAGAGATTTATTTTTCCTAGATGATCTCTTCTTGCTTCTAACATCTTTAGTCATTTTTTTCATGCTGGCTGCAGTTCACCTTTTCTCTAGCCTTTTTAATAGGTGGTGTGCCCAGGGAGTAGTATTATTTATAGCCTGATATTTAAATAATGAATATTCCACAGGAAACTCTGTCTATTAGACTCTAATTCAGTAATACTCATGCCCAAGTTAGACCACTGTGAAGTGGCCTCACTTATTTCCTTAGAAGTGCTTATGTTCACATTATGTTCATGTTTAACTGGCTTTCTTGAACTGCAGCAAGAATGAAGATTGTTTAAACATTTATTAACAAGAAGTAGTTATCAGGTTTTTTGGGGTTTTTTTATAATATGGCAAAAAAGATGTCATTATTGTAACTTCTTTATGTTGTTTGCAGGTTTATTTTAGACATTTTTGCCCATAAGTAAACATATGTTCATTAGATTAAATCTTTGCCACTCTGAAGTGCAAAAGAAGTTGAACTTCATAAGATTGCTTATTTAATAGAAAATTTATCAAAATTCATTTCAAGCAAAAGATAACTTGTGCTCAAAAGCTGGTTCTGCGGATTTTTTCTAAGATGGAAAAGCACAAAATAATACTAGAATTGTCTTTCCAATTTTACATTTAATAATATTGAATAAATTGTGAAAATGTATACAATGAAATGGAAATGAAGAGTGGAGATTATGTGCCTGGCTTGTTGTTCTCTGCTTATAACGGAGACTATAACTAAAATAGTAATTTTAGTTAAAGTGTTAAATGACAGATGTCCTTGAAACATAGGAAATCCAGTAAATTATCCACAGGTCATTCTTAGAAAAGCTTTTTTTCATTTCTGTTCTATAATTATAATAAAGAAATATGTGTATGCCTCCTCTTATGCTTCCTATGAAGGATAACAGGAAGAGGTGGAAATATACCCAGAACTGTATATAAACCTCATAACACTTTTCTGAGAATTCATTTCATAATCCCCTAACACTGAGGTGATTGATTGGCTTGTGCAGATATAAATGAAATTTTACAGATTAATTGGCTGCACTCCCAGCATGATATGCCACACATTCTCTTACTGTTAGGCTACACAGCTACAAATTAATTCAGATTAAAGAAAACTTTGCATTACTCTTTACTAAGTATAATGAAAAAGCCAGTTTATGGGGGCCTCT
The DNA here is from genome assembly GCA_013397725.1 of Rhagologus leucostigma. Lineage (NCBI taxonomy): Eukaryota > Metazoa > Chordata > Aves > Passeriformes > Rhagologus > Rhagologus leucostigma. Next base: position 426,652 of record VZTD01002630.1, read on the forward strand.
GTTGTCAACAAACAGATATAGATTCATTTCTCAGTGCATCACAGCCTGTTTTTTGGTAAAACACTCCTTAAAAGAAACATGTAGAAATCCTCCAGTGTTCTTTTTTAACTGATTAAGTCTTGTTGTCATCTTTAACAAGTTTCTATATGTGGATACAAGATAGAGCCCAGGTAGATCTAGTAGGTTAGATTTTGAAAACTGATCTGTGATATGGTCTTTCAAAATTATTAATGCTTCTGAATTTATGACTGGGCTGGTTTTTGTAGTTTTGGAGGCTTTTTGAGCTCTGAAACAGTTCTTTTTTCCTGCTTAACACTAAATATTACAATTCATCTAAACCAACTAAGTCAGTTTAGGCATAAATGTATAACTGGGTGAACTAAAATAGGTTTTTAATCATTTGTTGAGTAAACAACAAACTGTCCTCTTAGATTACAGTAGTATTCTCAACATCTTGGATTGCACAGGCTAATTATCCACAAACCTTATTTCTTATAATGCTAGCTTATCTGTCCAAAGCCTCTGCTTCCGTGCATTGTTTCTTGAAAGATATTTATCAAAGTTCTGGATAATTGAAAATGTCTGATTGCCTGACCTGTAAAATTCAACTCTGGAAAGTAGCCTGGGTACTTCATGTTTAAAATCTGGATTATGTAGGTTTGGCCACCTGAAGTAAAATATTTAAGCAGTGCCAATATAATATATATTGTGATTACTACTTGTTTCATCTCTTATTTTGGGGGGCGTTTTGTTTGGTTTTTTTCTGTGTAGTTTCACATGAATGTTTCTATTATTTCAGCTGTCCAACTGTCAGGTTCTATGGTAGATGTGATACCTCTGCCTGTTTGTTTTGAAAAATCTGGTTTTTTAAGATTGCTTTCTGCAGTAATTGCATATACTCTTGTATTCACAACAAGCTACTGTGAGGAATTTTCTCTTGAGGTTTGAAAAATTATTTTCCAAAAAGAACAGAAGAACAGATTACTGATTCCCGCTTTCTCTGTGCATGGATGTATATAGATGTGTGTCTGTGTATGGGTGTTGCAGTGTGCTATGGCCGATTCCCTGTGCTTGGCACTGGTGAAGCCACACCTCAAATCCTGTGTCCAGTTTTGGGCTGCTCACTACAAGAAAGACAGTGAAGGGCTGGAGCAAGTCCAGAGAAGGGTAATGGAGCTGGGGAAAGGTCTGGAGAGTTCTATGAGGAGCAGCTGAGGGAGCTGGGGGTGTTTCAGCTGGAGAAAAGGAGGCTGAGAGGAAAGCTTATCTCTCAACACCCTGACAGGAGGTTGTAGTCAGGTGGGGGTCTGTCCCTTCTCCCAGGCAACCAGCAACAGGACAAGAGGAAATGGCCTCAAGTTTCATCAGGGGGGTTCACGTTGGAGATCAGGAATAATCTTTTCACTGAAAGTAGAGTTAAACATTGGAACAGGCTGCCCAGGGAGGTGGTGGAGTCACCATCCCTGGAAGTGTTTAAGAACGAACTGGATGTGGAACTCAGTGCCATGGTTTAGTTGACATGGTGGTCAAAGTTTGGACCAGATTAACTTGGAGGTCATTTCCAACCTTAAAGATTGCATGTGAAAGTACATACTTTTTGGCATTTTATTGAATTTTTTTCTGTCTTCAGCACCACCAGTGTCTTCTGATATAATACTTTTCTATTTTCCAGTATGGACTAGAAAAAAAAGGTATGTTTTGGTATTTTCTAATGTGTAACTAAAATACAATAAGTGTGCTATCAACTATGATTTCTTCATATATTTCTTCTTGTTCATAAAGAAATGTTAGTCAATCAAAAATATAATGTAGAAATAATAATAACTGTCAGAAATGCTTCAAATTATGAAGAAAATTTTTTATGGTTATGAAAGCTCTTTGCTATAGAACTGACTGTCATTCAGATTTAGTAACTGGAGTGACTCACTCTTGGTCTTCCTGGGACACAGTGTGTTCTTGCAAAGTGCTGATTTTGGCCATAGGCTTAGGGGATATAAAAGGCATGCCACAGTCACTTAGACATGCCCTTAGGATGTAGGAAGCAGTTTCTTTCCTCTGATCAACACAAAGATGTTGGGTATTACGTAGTCCATTTTAAGTCCAATTGTCCCATAAAGTAATGATTCCATATTGACTTTGATTCCCCTAAGGAACTGATCCCTTTTTAGACCATCGTCACTGCTTATTTCCCTCTCTTCAAGTACTTCAAGCTTCTGCAAGTACTTCATCTGTTCTGAGGAAGTGCAAAAGGACAAATGAGAGAAAAAAGTAGTTTTAAAGAAATATCTAAATGTACCTCAATATATATTTTCTCTTGAAATGGGCCAGTTGGTCTCTGATGAGCTTTATATTTAACAATCAGTAGTCAAAAGGGTTCATCAAAAGTGATTTTCTTTCTTGTAGTACCAAGAGTTTCTTCAGTGAGGGAACACCTTGGCTTGGCGTTTTGTTTCATACGCTATAATTATTTGGAGCTTTGCTCTAATAACAGCATTTTTCCCCTTTCAGATCTGATCTCAGGTAGCAGTATCTCTGCAAATTTTTGGCTCTTTGTCAAGTCATTTAACACCTAAGCTCCTAATATATTCAGGCTAGAAAATAGGAAGTATACACCTTCTGCATTTTAATATAAGAATAAGATTAATTATTCAAGTTAGATCAGCACAAATTAAATTTTAATGCCAACAAGTCATTATCATGTTATCTTAACTGAAGAGAATATTGAGTCTTTACTGTACTCTTCATTTCAGTTTACTCTTTATTTGAGTTCTTTTTTCCCAGCTGAGTGAGCAGGCAAACTTGATCTCAGACCTGTCACACCATTCTCAGAAATCATGTATTTATCAATCTCAAAACTATTTGAAAGAAAAAAAAATGGAAAACTTTTGAATCTCTATTTTTGCATGTATTAATCTTTGAGTGGTCACAGCTCTGAGGAACCTGCTGTAGCTGGTGCTTCCCTGAGCAAGGCATTGGACTGGGTGATCTCCATGGGTGCCACAGTCACTCTGTGGGCCTGTGGTATAGGTAAATTCTAAAAAATCTACTGTATTGCTAAGATGGGGTTGCACAGATAAAATGTGTGTATATGTGTATACATATATGTTTGTATACATTTATATGAATTCAATTCCATCTACTAAAGGCAAGAATTCTATGAATACCTAAGATTTGGCTGTAAATGTGAACCCCGTTCAGTAGAGTATTATGAACTGCAGTAGTTGACATTTAATTCTGTTAAAAAAATCCTAAACTAGAAAAGGAAAATAAGATAAAAATTATCAATAGATTTTATTACACAAATCTTTAAATTCAGCAGCAGTGAATACAAGCAGGTCACTTAGCTCAAAAGAGAAATAAAGAATAGAATAAAATTTAGTAGAGTCAAAACATCTTTTCAAATTGCTAAGTTACTAACCTTGGAATAATTTTTTCCTCTAAGACTTCAGCCCCTTCCAGCACCTATGCACACTTCAGAATACAGATGCAGTGTGCCAGTGCTCTTCCAGAACTGACCACAGGTAGATCATGGTCATTCCCCGCCCTCTTGGAACAAATCCTCCTCTGCACATCTTGACATCTGCACTTTTGTGCTTGGGATTTTATCCTAAATCTTCAGTGCTGCTCAAGTGTTAAAAGTGGGCAGGCTATTTTTGAGGACATCACTGGCAGAGGTTGTACGCTGTACACTGCAAGTGATTCCAAACCCACTGTCAAGGCAGGAAGGTTGTTTCCCATGGTGGGATGGGAGTGAGGAGACAGAAGGGTGAACAAATTTTTTCCAATACAGTTTAGTGTCCTACATTTTAGAAGCAAAAATCAATCCCAGGGTTTTCTATCTCAGTTGCACCTGTGAAGAACCTGGATGAGTTTTGAACAATGTTCTCACTCTCTGGGAGAAAGTAGAGAGAAAAAAATTCTACAGAGTAGGAAAGGTTTGTCCTGTCCTTTGAACTGTCTATGTTGGTTGTGTATAAACAGCTCAGTTACTGCAAAATCTTCACTAAGAGTTAAAAAATAAGTATATTTTCAAAGCAGTTTCTTAAGGTCTATTATTGCAGTCACTAGTAAACTCACTTCTGTAACTTAAGATCTGTAGCATTTCAGTAAGGCTGTGAACATTTATTCACAAGTTAAATCTCTGGTTGTTGTTTCTGCGCTTAACATTTTAGGGGTTCTGGTCGCCTGTATTTTCCTTCTGTTTTCCCCTTAATCATGGATATTGAAGGAGGGAAATGTAGACAGTAATTAATAAGAAAATTATTTTGGGAAATATTCTGGAAAGGACTGCAAAATAATAATGTTCACTGATAAGGTTTTTTTATTGATAAATAGTGAAGGAGTTCTAATGTGGATTTTTAGAACAGCATATGTAGGAATTAGAAGTTTTACATATATATGGGATGTGTAATTTCAACTTTAAAGAAATTAATAGAGATTACCACTTTTAGATGGGGTTTACGTTTTATTTCTTTTTTCAAAACCTTTATTTTCTTCATCTTAATATCCAGTATCTCTTATACTCATGTCTATAAACTTTTATACTCTCTTTAAATAATGAATATGTCGAAAAAGACACTGTGAGAGATTTTCAGAATTATGCAACTCAAAAGATTTCAACAGCAAAGCATGCTTTCTCTAAGGAACATTAAGTTTTAAGTGAGTTATTTGGTTCTGGATGGCTCTTCCAACCAATATTTTAGAAACCTTTACAAGCTTTGGATGGCTTCTGAATTTATTGTGCTGGTAAGTCACATAACAAGTCTTCAGAACATGGCCATGGTTCTGCAGTACAAACATGCAAGGTGTTAATCACTAAAGCAGTTTCTGAGCTCCTGAATGAAATACTGCTAAAGGATGGAACACACACAGATTACTGATATTTTTTTAGCGAGGTCTGATTTATAAATTTCATCTCACTACCCAAACGTGATCGCTTTATTTTTTTTCCTGGACTTCCATCCAGACTCCACAGAGACTGCACAATCCCTGTGTCTTCCTGGTCCCGTCAGTTTAGTGAGCATAAGCAGTCAATGACGTGTCATTCACCACAACTCACAAGAGATTTTTTCCTTGCAGTCCTGAGACTTGTCTCATTTATAAGGTAATGCTACAGACTAAAAAAAATTTGAGTCTACAAGGTATTCTATCAGATGCAGGAAGAGCCTGCGAGGAGCCTTGCTGTGAAGCCGCAGGGTCTGCATCTCAGACTGAGGTGTTTGGAGAAACAAGTCACCAAGGTCTGCTGGTTCTTACTTTAATCAAGTAACCCAATTTCAATACTTTAACAAATTTATATTTAAATACTTTTAATAGTAAGTCTTAATTTTAAGACTATTGTAAATGAAATATAAGTAAATTATCCACAATCGTAATGTTTTAATTAATTCCTAAAATAGCATTTCTTTGTACATCACATGAAATAAACAGCTATAGTCTCAAATTTTGGGGAATGTTCTGGAAAAGACTGCAGAATAATAATGTTCATTGATAAGGTTTTTTATTAATAAAAAGTGAAGGAGCTCTAATGTGGATTTTTAGAACAGCATACCTAGGAATTAAAAGTGTTACGTATATATGGGATGTCTAATTTCAACCTTAAAGAAGTTACATATTGTAAGACTGTATTTTTAATGTGACATTTCAAGTTGTTCAGCAAATTATAATTTTCTCCTTTTAAGGAACGATGATCTAATTTCCAACTAAGAGGAAATTACTGAGATGTTGACCAATGCCAAATTTCATTGAAATAAATTATTTTAATCGATGATGAAAGAGAGAAATAGAACAATTAAACCCCTTTCATATTCAGTGCCATTAAGTAATAATATTGTCATACTTTTGTCATATTGTGCCTTCGAATATTTAATTAACCATCTGGAGAAAGGATAAAATGTGCAGCCTATTGTGCATTTCACATTAATTCACATTTTGCTAATGTCCCATACCCCACTAATTTATCATGGTAGACCTTGGAGCTTTAGTTATATGACAGAAAAATCATTGAGAGTCATGAGGAGTATTGTAGATGGTTTTTCTTTATAAAAATAAAAACTAAAACTGCCATAAAAAACAGGGTCTGTAATGATTTTTGTAATAAGACTAACAGGTTTTGTGCATATTAGTAGTATTTAGACTGATGAATACTTTATTGAGAATATAAAGTAGCTGAAATACCTCATTTATAACAACACTAAAGAGACAAAAATAGAAACAGCTTGGAAACTAAGTGAAATAGAGTAAAGAGAAAATAAATGGTCTTGAAACAGGAAACAAAACCTCTTTGATTTCCTTAGAAATTCAGGATTTTGGAAAACATCTTTTCATATTTCAAAGTAAGATTTTGTAAATAAGAAGACATGTTAACAGCTTTTATTCCTCATATCTAATAAGAATACATTGCTGGCTCATGTTCATCTTGGTGTCCACCAGGACCCCCATGCTTCCTTTTCTGCAGAGCATCACTGGGTGGTCTCCAGCAGTCACTGGTGTATTGGGTTGTTTCTGTCCAGCATAACTTTGAACTTCCCTCAGCTGAACTGTAAGAGGCTCCTGTCAGCTGACTTTTCCAGCTTGCCAAGGTCCCTCTGGATGGCAGCATGACCCTCTGACGTATCAAGGAGGTAACATCCACTCTTTTTCCTCATCCACCCAGCCAGTCATTTCACTGTAGAGGGTGACTGAGTTCATTAAGCGTGATTTTCCCTTTGTGAATCCATGCTGACTACTCCAAATCACCTTCTTGTGCTTCATGTCTCTGAAAATGGTCTCCAGGATTAGTTGATCAGCCTGTGTCCTTCTTGTTGCCTTTCTTGAAGACAAAAGTGACTTTTTTCCTCTCCAGTCCTTAGAATTTTCTCCCAGCCACCAGATCATTTGAAGATAATTAAGAATAATCTCACAGTGACATCTGCCAGCTCCCCCAGCACTCGGACTGGACTTCCGTATGACCAGTACATGTACATCCAGTACATGCACTTCTGTACGACCAGTTTGCTTAAGTACCATCTGATCCTCTTCCATCAAGGGTAGTTTTAACTTGCTCCAGACATTCCACCTTGGTCTCCATGGCCTGGGATTCCTGAAGGTTGGTCTTACTAGTAAAGACTGAAGTGATGAAGGCACTCAGCACTTTTTTTTTTTTGTGTCCTGTGCCAATGAGGCACCTTCCTAATTAAATCTGGGGACACATTTCCGTAGTCTTCCTTTTTCTGCTTATGGACTTGAGGAAGCCATTCTTGATGTCTTGACATGGCTCTACAGATTCCATTCCAGCTAGGTTTTGACTTTCCTAACCGCATCTTTGCATGCTCAGACAGTGTCTCTAAATTCTCCCCGGGATATCTATCCCTACTTCCACCTTTTGTATACTTCCTTTTATGGTTGTTTCAGATCTGCTAGGATCTCTTACTTCATCCAACTTTGCCTGACTTCCTACTTGTTGGGATGAACTGTCCCTGAGGCTGTAGTAAGCTGTCCTTGAACAACAACTAATTTTCTTGGATCCCTCTTCCCTCTAGGATCCAAATGTTCCTGGGCACTGGAACCTCAATTATTTCTGCTGTTAACTTGCAAGAATGCTTCCTGCCATAGTCTTGCCTCTCCCAAAAACTCTTACCCATATTTTGGGAATTGTGTCAGGGAGCATTCCCAATACACGGAATGGAAATGACTGTAATATTTTGGAAGTTAACAGCTTATGCATATGTGCTCTTTCATAGCAGGTGACTTCTATGTCAGAGTTTTGTCCACAGTGTATTTTCTACCCTAGGCATAGCAAATCAGAACTGCAAGTCAGGAGGTCAGGAGCTAGCATTCATTTTCATTAGATTCCTAGAATCATAGAATGGCTTGGGGTGGAAGGGACATCAAAGATCATCCAACCCCCCCCGCCTTTGGCAGGGACACCTTTCACTAGACCAGGTCACTCAGAGCCCCATCCTGCCTGGCCTTGAATAATGTAACCACAAGTAAACTAATGAGCCACGGAGGAAAGAATTAGAGAGATATGGGAAAACTATCTGTACCTGTGGTGACAAACTGTTAGTGTCTTTCATTTTGCACCAGATGTTGTCATGTTTTTTAAGTCTCTGAGAAGAACTACTTAGCCTTATAGTAAAAAGCAAACTTCAACCTCAGCCAGTGTATATTGTCTTACATATTTATTAGCACTGTGCTTTTGATCTTCTGTTCCATCCATAGGTGAAGTTCAGTGAATTTATATTGGGAGTGACTGCAGATCCTGTAGGGCTGTATCTGAGTACTCCCGGCTGCCTGGGACCTGCAACTGGACAGAAGATGCTGCATATTTCTGTGTTCCTCTCACTCTGACAGACAGGCAGTGCCCTAAATATAGGTGGATAGCAGTTCTCCACTGAGGTCCTAAATGGAAAAGATGCAAGATAACAATTATTACTCTATGTTAGAATTAATTTCTGTATACTTTCTATGACACTGTCATTACTTTCCAAAAATAAAATTTCTTTCTTTTTCCTCCCTCGTCAAAGCATTATAATTTTATATTATGCCACTATCTATCCTTCAGTGAAAATTTAAGCAAGCTCAGCCTTAGGTAGCATGTTCTATATTGATCTCTTTCTGCACTGAAAAACAATTTTGTCATCCAGAGAACAGGGAAGGACGTGTGAGTGGATTGTGGCTTACCTTCCACCCCTGAAAGAGAAAATGTTAGTACAATAGTATCTACCATGCTGACATGTAATTTATTTGTAAATTTTGTATCTGTAAATGCAAATTCAATTTCCACTCACCACTGTATCAAGTAACTGAAGCAATAGTTAAACTCGCTGTCTTACAACACTTTAAGACATGGTACTTAATTAAACAGATCGCTTTGTTTTTAACATAAGTTCTAGTCAAATAACACAGAGCACAGCAATTATTGAAAACTGCATGTGATTTTTAAGGTGATAAGAGGGCAGATTTAAGAGTGCTCATATCTGGAACAAGCTTTCTGTATTCTGCAATCCAATTTTTTAAGTCAAACTTTTATTCTTGATGATTATCAGACTACGTGTTCTAATTAATCTTTTATTAATCTGCAGCATTAATATCTTCTCAGTCACACTGGAATACTAAAAATCACACACTCACAAGACAAAATATAAAACAAATTTTAGTGTTCAACATTGAAATTAGAGTCCCACCAGTACATAAAAATAAATAAATACATTTTAATAGATACATATATTTGTACAGCGTAACAAACTGAAAATTGAGATAAGCAGCAAATACTGTTCCAAGGAAACAGCTTTAAAAGTACTATTTATACATTACCTGGTTTTATTTCCATTTTCTAAAAACTACTGAACTAATAGATTCAGGTATCTAATTCTCCCTGACTGCAAAATCACTCATTTACATTTGCAGCACCAAATACACAAAATAGTCACTATGTATCTCCTTTATAGGTTCCTATTTAACAGGAATCTTTTTGATCTGCTCACCAGTTAAGACTCTCAGATCCTCAAGTAAAAGGAGACTATATCATAACTCATCTACTTATATCAAACAGTAAATTTTTTAATCAGGTGCTGTATTTTTCTTCCTTGTTCTTGAGCAAAACTGATGAAGGTTTTCAGTATGCTGGGAACACCACTGAATCCAAAGTAGAACAACTCATTTAATCCAACAATCAGTTTGGTGCAAAACTGATTTATTCAAAGTCCTAAAGTGATACTAAGAACTTTCAATTCCCGTTAAATTCAGTTTACTAAAATCCCTCAGGACTGGGTTTGTCTTACTCTCCCTTCAACATCTGTTAGCACAGATGTGTTTGTTAAAGCTGTTCCCGGCTTGTACGGTGTGAAACCCACATGTGTTTTCTACAGTCACGGAAGCTTCAAAACCAACATTAATCAAGGCAGTATATTACAAATACACGATCTGTGAGCAAATTTGCTCAAAAAAATCTGACATGCCTGGCCTACAGGGGCAGGATTTTCATCTTTAATTATTCTCCATATCCAACTCTCATTAGCTGTACATCTTATAGCATGTTATTGCACTGGAGCAATTTCAGGGACTTCTGCCTGTTGTTACAAGAGTGTTATAACATTTCAACACTATTTGATTGTACTGCAGGACTGTAATGTGATAGAAGTGAAGCCTTTCATTTATTCTCCCACTAGAGGCCCAGTTGGTGAGAACACCAGCATGTGAATTCTGCCGCCATCAGCTGAGATCAGAATAAATATCCCTACTGCCACATCTCCATTGTCTTATTAGGATTGACAGGCATGAATCTAGATTAATTTTAATGAGGTCCCTAAAATATCAGGCATTTACTCATATTTCTGCAGCTTTCAGGTCAGCTTATTAATTTTAAAATTATCTGGGGTTATTTTAATAAAATCAGATGAGACCACCCCCTTTTGTGACTTTTAAGACCAAACCACCATTGTTCAAGCCTTCAAGATTTATCACTGCACAGTGCAATGAAGCACTGAAAGGATTTCTTTTCCATATATTCTGATCTCAAATATCTGTATCTGCACAAGCTATAACTGAACACCCTTTAGAATACAATAGTTCTGATATTTCTTTTTTATGTATATTTTAATATAAAAGGTTTCTCTGCATTTTTAAAGTACTAATGATACACTGAAACAGAGATATCAGCTGTCATTTCAAGCACTAATTGCCATTAGATGGAAAAATTTACATTGACTTAAACACAAACAATGGGTGTATCTCAGAGTGTTTTACTTCATTTTCTCATTTAAATTTCCTTCATGTTTTCACAGTGATTTTGCCTGCAAACCCTTTTTTTCCCTCCTGTCTTTTTTTTTAATAGAGAAAATAGAGAGTTCTTATATTGATCCCAGTATCTGATCCCATGAAATATGAATTTCCAGTTATTAAATTCCTGCAACAAACATATCCAGTAACTTTTCCTTAAATATCACTCTTCTCTCTTAATATGTAGACCCTGATCATTGAGTGAGCTAGTTGTGGGCTGAATGTCCTCACATAACAAACCCTAGGAGTCTCACATATTTTCATGTATCCATTTGCTGGATTTCCTGGTATAAAACTTCCATTAGAGACCAAACACACAATTTGAGGAAAAAAGTTAGTTCAAACCACCAAGGCAAGCTGCATGGTAAGTGGTGATCTGATGGGACACTAATGAATTTTGTGTCTTTTCCATCCTGTAAAACTGCAGTTTTTCTGGAAAGCTGAGGAAGTCAGAATTTCTAAGGGATAAAACAAGAATGGGCTAAAAATAGGACAAGAGAGAAGGAAACAAGAAGACAATTAATTAACATCACTATTCTTTAGTGAGGAAATTCAGAAGTAAAGAGAACAGTTTTCAACAAGAGTTGTTTCTCCCATGCTGCCAATCAACACAAAAATAGGATACAAGTCACAAAGCAAAGAATTCAAGGCAAATTACTTTGAATGCTCATTTGGTGTCATTTATTCATTGATAGGAGTGATAGAATGGAATTAACAGTCACTGAAATGGAAGATGAAGTGCAAATTATGTTCCAGTTAACCATGGGTTTTGATATCAAGGAAAAATTACACAGTGTATACTTAAGAACCAATAACATAAACCAATTAAGACACTATAAACTGCTGCAGTATTATTAGACATAGTAAGCAGATGATAAAATCAACTCCTATGCAAATCAGTCACAAAAGCCAGATTCTGTTGTACTCATTTTCAGTTTTTTATCTGGTGTCATTACCCACACTAGTAAATTAAATATATCTTTATATATTATTTACTTCCAGGCTATTATATGGTCACTGTGAAGCTCTTCATTACTTATAGAAGCTTTTATTTATACTAACTGCTACCTGTTTTTTTTGGCATAGTTCCTTCACACTTTTAAAAGGAAGAGGAGGTGTGGGATAAATATATTTTTTTAAAAGCTGGGTTTACACTAATCTGATCAGGACAAATACTGCTAACATAATTTATTCTGAATGCATTTTCTTTTCAGAGCATTTAGTGTGCTATTAAAGCATTTTTTCATCATGTTCTGTGCTTGCTGAATAAAAATAAGTAGGAATATGTTAGTGTACTACTTATTTACTTATATTACATCATATGCAAGAGAAAAAAACATAAAAATATTTTAACATTTAACCATATATGTATAATTATTTCACCTGCACACTGTATTAATTATTCCTTACATGGGAGTTGGATTGAATTACTGAAAACAATAAATAAAATTTCTGTCTGCTATAACTCCACTGACTTCAATAGAATTTAAGCAGATATGTTAAGACGTGCAAAATATCTTAACAAAAACATTGAAGAGAATGCATGGAGACAGGAAAGTTAAATGTGGAGAGAAAAATTATGCCAACAGTAGCTCTACAGATGGAAATGAGAAAATGAAATCCTAAAGCTCTAACATTTACTGCGTAATACTTCATGTGTGTGTGTGCGAGAGCATATGGGAACTTCTCTGTGTTCCTGCGTGTGCTTACAGAGGTTATTGAAATTTTCTAGATTGCAGATGCCAAATCAAATTTCTGGTTAGACTGTCAGGCACTTCAGTTTATCAGCAGTGAGTTTCAAATAAATGCATTTACACCCTCTATCTCCTCCCACTAAAGCAGAACTCTCTCTTTTACCTTTCCCTATGGACTGTTATAAAAAATTATTCAGTTTTCCCGCATATGCCCCTTTGGTGGCTGGCTTTGTAGAACAGATCTACAGAGCAGCTTGAGAAACAGGCTGGCTGATAAGACCGGAACTACCCAAGTTTTTACTGAAGAATGTGGTCCATAAATGAAAGAACGTGTGGGGTGGAGGCCACATGTTGCTGAAGACTGGTCCAGATTTTTGAAAGCATAATTAGAGTAAACTATACCTGAAACTCCTGTAGAAATGCACATTTAACTTACCTGCCTCCACACATTCTCTTCAATGTTTTTGTTAAGATATTTTGTTAAAGGCCCATTAATACAAAGAAATTAAAAAATGAAAGAAATGCTTTTGCCACTTTAGGTCTTGGGAAATGAGGTTATGAGATTGCACTCTGTGCATACATGTGAACGTGTATATCCTTTCTTCCCTAGTACTGTTGCAACACCCAAGGCAATGTCAGGCAGACTTGAAAGAGATAAAGGCTAAAAGGATATCGGACATTACATATAGCAAGATAGAAGAGGGAGTTCCTATTAGTGCCACTCTATAGAAAAGCCTTCATTGCAAAAGTGCATCTTTGTTGGAAATCAGAAACTCTAAATAACCCTCCAGGACCCAACACCATGGACCATTAATTCCATTATTCACTAGTCATGAAGCCTTTTTCTCTGTGTATCTTATTGATAAGTTAATTTTTGATGGCTTTAGCATTTTGGGGTTTGAGGCAAAGCAAAGAAAGTATAACAGTTTCCTGAAGACCGCTTTAACTGGACTTTGAAATTCACACTTCACAAAAATCAGTAAAGTAAAGCAAAGCTGAAGTATCTCTTTGACTTGCCTGCTGTTTGTTGTTGTTTTCCTGCAACACTGGGTTGGCAGGGAAGATACACAACCCATTTTTAATACTTATAGGCAGGAAATGGGGAAAAACAGAACTTTGAAACTATGGTTCATGGACACAGTGGGTAGCACAAATGGGAAGATAATTTCTTTTGTGGAATTATGCTGTGATACATTTTAAATATATTTTACGCAAGTCTACTACTTCAACAGTAACCTGATTCAAGTGGGGGTTTTTGAAATTTACCAATCTCCACCCCAGATACAAAACCTGTCTCACTCCACTTTTCAAAATAATTGGGATGAAATGCCCCAAAACTAACTCACAGAGAAGGAACCAAGTATGTTTTTTATTAAAACATTCAGTTGAAAAGGAGGAAACAAAAGCCATTCCCTTCAGTTCACAGCAAGGTATTTAATGAATTGCTAGCTCTGGAAATATAGAAGCAACAGTTCTAAAAACTAATGAAGGTATCTCAGAGAAATATTGATTTGAATGATTTACTGAGCTGCAAAAAAGTCACACTGAAGTAAATTAGTATTTGGAACTGTAATTACACATAAGAATGTGTAAATTTTACTGTCAGCAATAAAAACTGTTATAGTAATAAAATATATTGCAATTTTAATTACAACAGTAATTTTCTATTTACACCTAGGTGAATATGCAGAACAAGCTATTCTTGGCCCAACCACCCCATCCAAAATTTGCACATCCAACACTCCATGTACATAGTACTGAGATTTATTTCTAATGTCCCTGTCTTCAGGAATGCTGAATAATATGCCATACTATAGTGCAGTGCATTAATCTGCTTGAATTAAAGACTTTGTTGAACAATTATAGAGGAAGGTTTACAAAAATTCGTTCTTCTTTAAGTGGTTTCTTCTCAATTTGTAGTCAGTAAATTGCATTTATGGAATTTCTCATACAGAAGTTGTTTCAATTTAATGGAATTCTTTTATGTAATGGAAACCAGCAGCACATAAGGTTTTAAATTTGATTTTCTTATTATCAGCAAATTCTGTTTCCTTTAAAAGTTCTTCTGAGAAGGCCATCAGAAGAATTCCAGGTTGAAAATTTCTGGAGCTAAAGCATATTTTGCCATTCTAGTTCCCACTGGTCATTAATATACACAAGAAATCTCCTTCCCTTTCCAGTCTCAAGCTGATTTACCATTTCAACAAGAGAACAGAGAACTTTTTATCCTGTAAAGCTTCAAGCCATAAAATCACATTTCAGCTGCTAGACAGTGTAACAGGCATTGTACAGTGTATTGTTTTTGCAGTAATAGATCTGTCATTTGTTCTATAAAGACAGACTACATTGTCCAGATATTCAATATTTTGTGTTAGCTGCAGTACTTAAATATAGTTAAATAGCCCAAAGGTTCTTCATCAGACAGGTTACTGAAATTAAACTCACTGAACTGAGAAGACTCTAAACCAACCCTCTACATTGTTTTCTGACAAATAAGTGGGTGCAGATACAGTAGTCTTTTGATGATCAGAAACTGCATTATTATTGCACAGAGGAAAAATTAAGTGTCTGAGCCCACACACCCACCTGTGGACAAAATTTTGTGCTTCACATTCGGGTACCACATCCTTAATATACCTTTGAAATTTTTATCTAGAAAGAAAAAAAATATCGTGGTGATAACCGTGGCCCTACATGATCAGAAATCTTTGTCATTCCTGGGGAGCATCTCTCCTGCTGTTTTCCATTACCTATCCACCAAAGAGCCAAGTCTCGTGAATAGGGACCAACTCAAATATGCTGTTATGGATATATTGCTTCTACAGTAGAATAAGCATAGATTTTCGGTGATATTGCTTTTGTTTTATAATTTCTTTGTCATTGTTTCCTTCAGACCATCCGTCACGATGCAGATGCCTGAATGGAGGCAAGTCTGGTAATTTCTGGAGTCCCAAAACAGTATCAGAAAAAATATCTGGGCTTGCTAGTCTGAGCAAGGTAAGATATTTTGTCTAACTGTTGGATCTGGGTGAAGTAGTGGTGGGGACTTGACACAACAAAATTTAAGTATTAACAGAGTCTCCCAAATTTCCCAGCTACTCTCACTAGGTCTCTATGCAGCAATAGGGAAATAGTCTTCTCAGGTGAACAATTTCAGATTGTTTAAGCTCCTGCTCCAGTTTCCTTCTGGGAAAGGTTCTTTCTAGAGACACCATTCAGACCAGAGACATTAGCTACATAATATTGCTATTGCAGGTTCAAAATAGAGCGGGAAGGAAATTATGACAGACTTAAATGGGACATCAGTGTTGGTCTCACTTCCTGTCACTAGCAACAATCCCGGCTCAGCTCAGTTCTTTCCAATGAGCAGGTAAAGAGGCTAAAGCAAAATACATGTCCCTCCTTTTACCCTTCTCTTGTCTCCATAGTTTAATCTCTTCCTTTATGTAATTAAAAAGCTTTCTGTGCTTACAGAGTGCAGAATCAAAATTAAGAGAATGAAATTTAGACAAAGCACATTCATGATCTGGGGTGTTTGTCTTCTTGACCTCTATGTGTTATGTAGGACTGAAGCTGTCTTGTGGACAGTTTTTATATGAAGCTGCTGAGGAAATGGGTTGTTGGAGACTAATGGAAGGTGTTGGCAGGGTAAGAACTGGGTATTACATGGAGAAAGTAATGATGTGTAATTCAGAGATGAAAGAAAAACTTCAGGGTTGAAAATAAGTCTACAATGTTTCATATATCATAATGTTTCAGTCTCTCCAAGTGTAAAGCAATATACCATAGGTATTTCTGACCCTATCACAGCCGTCATGTTTCAGTTTAGAGGAAAAAAAGTAACAAATGCCAATTTCTGTCATTAGTCTTTTGCTTGGAGCATTGTTGTTGATTAAAAGATACATGGAAAAATTAACCAAACATAAACCATTGTTTGTTTGTTTGTGATAGATCTTTCATCCAAACATCTGTGCCAGATACTCTTTCTAATTTATGGAAATTCCCAATTCTATGAAGAGTCATGTTAACCTCAGAAATGCCCTGGATGAAAACTTTAATCTCAGACATATTACCTTGGAGAGGGACTCCAGGTATCAGCAGGAATTGATGACTGAGCACACATTATATTTTATAATTCCTTTAACAAGAATCTCAGAGTTGTAAAACTTTCAGTGTAAAAGTTTATGCATTGGTGCTTCATGGGCTGCATGAAGGCAGCATTTGTTGCCATAGCAATATATCAGATCCCTGATCTAGCTTTTCACTTTCAGCATGAGTTGGTTGGTTTTGGGTTGGTATTTAAATTCTTTTTGTGTGTCAGTATGACAAAACAAGGAGTATATAAAAGCAAAAACTACTTAACTTGCAAAATGGATCAAAAAAAAAACCTTTATAAAATATTTAATTAACTCTGTAAACTTGGTAAACACATATTTTGCTTCTTTTCAGTCACATTCTCTCAAAATAATAGGAGATGCTGTAAATTAAAAGGATGATTCCACAATCAATAGACCTATATAAAACATTAGAGAATTACTGAAAATACTAGTTTCTCTTCCTCATATAATTCAAACATAATTCGTTCCGTGCACCTTTTGGAAAGACCTAAAAAGCTTGAAATATATTGACCAGCAAATTTAAAGGAGTAATCATTAGAAGCAACAACACAGGCAACAGAACAATGTTTTGACAGATTCTTTAAGACTTTTAAAGTACAGTAGTAGTGTTCATTTTGTTAAATGATTTAATTAATTTTACTAGGTGAAATTATCACTCACAATAGAATATTTTATTAAAGTATTTCCCTCTTTTTAAATTTGTGTGAGGAAGGTGGAGATTATTCATTTGTGTAAGTGTGAGAGTGGTAAATTATTACTGACAAGTTGCTGCAAAGGTCAAAAATGTGCCTCTGTTTTGACATGCAGATATAATGTTACTGACCCCAAATGAGTGAGCTGGAAAACACAGCAAAATTGTGCAGTTTATCTCCATCAAAATAATTAATCCATCAGGGTTTCATCATGGTTTAAATTGGGAGTTTAAGTGCTGCAGGGTTATGGCTCTCTACATGCACTTAAAATTGTCCACAAATATCTCATGGGATCCTCCATACCCAGAACCATTGCACCCCTCCTCTCCTCTACAGAAAACATCATCCCTTTGCCCAAACCTCTTCCTCTAAAAGAGTTCCAAGTCCATCACAAGGGTCTGGCCAATATACAACCAACCGCTCCAAGCAACTGACATCCCAAAGTCCCTGTGATAGGGAGCAGGTACCCCTGTGGCCCATGTTACACCAGCTCTGTGTTAGGAGTGGTGGAGAGTGACAGAGGTCACTTACTGAAGGACAGCCACCCAGGATGGATTGGGTCTACCTGAACTGCAGCTGAGAGGATGCTGCAGTATTGTAAAGGATGTTCAATGGAAAAATGAGCATGTAAAGAGGCAACGTGGAGAGCTAAACAGAGCTGGGATGGAGGTTGAGTTAAAGGCTGCAGTTAAAGCTAAGTTCTGAAGAAGCAGACTGGCTGTGAAGAAATTGAAGTCTCATAAAATAGCAGATTCACAAACTAGAACTTGTCCCATTGTAGGCTGAAAAAGCAGTAACAGGTATGGGAAGAGTTTATGTATGCCCAGGAGTTTTGTGTCTTTGACCATGCTCCCATCTGGATAACCTCATAGGAAGAGTGTTCACTCAAATATCTCACATCCTGTTCCCTGGAGAGGTCTCTACCAAGTCCTCCTGTAAGGTCTCAGTGTGATTCTTAGTCATTCCAGAAACAAAGTATGAATTCAGACAAAGATTCCTGCTGATTGATACAGTCTAGAGACAGCTGAATAAGCCGATATATACATTTTGTGTAATTTTCTTCTCAGTTCACCCAGATGGACATAAGTAGCTGTAAATTCTGTAAAACTGTAGTTTAATTTTAATCTCTGTATTTGACTTGTAAGAAATACAGCTTTAATATTTCTTTATATGGTTTTTTTTTTGGGGGGGGGTTTTGATGGTTTTGAAGAATGAGGGTAAGCTGGCTGTTCTGGGTGTGAATTTTACTATTTTACTTTCATCATTAGTTTTTGATAGCTATTTTATGACATGCAAATATTAATAAAAAGTGTAAGTTTCTTTCTGAAGTAAATGAGGTTCTACAAAGCATGTATTCTATGTCTACAAGTTGTCCTGCAAGTAGACCCTATTTTGCACATCATACTCTTTTAGGATTTTGAATTTTCAGAGTCAGTCTTAGTTGTTAGGAACACATACTACATTCATATTTTTCAAACTAAGCAAGCCTACTAAAACTTCTATTTTTACCCTTTTCTTACAAGTAACTTTACATGTATTCCCATGATCTCACAAGTTGAACAGAGTTTACAGGTATTTTTTGCTATAAGAAATGTCTCATAACACTGTATATTTCTCAATAGATATTAAAATTTAAGCTATTTCTGTAATATCTATATCCGTTTCAGATTTTCCATTATATGTGTTGGCAAATTTTCACCGGGTAGATAAAAGATATTTTGATATCCTGATAATTATGAAAAAAAGTTTTGAACAAAATAATTTCCTGTTCTCTTCTATTTTTAAAGACAGAGGTGCTTTTGTTATGTTTACTTCTGGAAGTAAAGATGTCAAACTAACAGCTAAATAACATATTTTTTCAGATAATTTCTTCTGGTTAGTGTAAGTTTTATGAATACTCTTTGTATTCATAAAATACACTTTGTGTATTCTTCACTCTTTGTGAAGTACACTTTTCACTTTAGAGAGACTATAAATTTGACCTCTGCTCTGAAAAATAATATTCTCCCTACTCTGTAAATATTCCAGGAAGCCTGAAGAATTTATTTCTCTGCTTGGGTGTTTGTTTGAACAAGTTTCTTTGATCCAGCGGGATTAGTATTTTTAGCTCATATAAATGCCAAATTACACATAATTTCTACACTCCTTTATCTGAGATAAAGGTCTAGCAGCAGCATTTGAGACTTCAACAAAATAAAAAACCCTAAGAGCAGCTGGCTCTCAAGAGATGTTGCCAATGGCTTAGCTGATAAAGAAAGATTGCATTTTTTTTTTTTTAATGTGTTGAGATGGAGCTTCTCTGAGAGCTTCAGTTCCCAAAGGCAGCCTGTAATGTGGTACAGTTCAAATTCTTGTAAAATTTTTCATTGCATTTTTCAATACCTGGAGGCAGCATTTACACTGTCCTGCTGTACTAGGTTTGGCTGCGCATTTGTTGGTGATGAGAAGTTGGGTTTGTTTTTCTTTTCTTCATCCCTTGTTTTTCTTTTTATTGTTTTGATTTGTTGGAGGGGTTCTTTTCTTTGTTGGGTTTTTTTTATGTTGTTGTTGTTGCTGTTTGTTACTAAACTGTCTTTATCTCAGCCCATGAGTTTTGTCAGTTTTACGCTTCCAATTCATTTCCCTCTCTCACTGTGAGATGAATGAGTGGTTGTGTGGGGCTTACCTGTCTACGAGGCTTACATCAGAACACCTACCAGTATCCTTTAACAAAAATGTTGCCCACAAAGACATATTTTGAGACTGAATCCAATGGACACAGAGGGTTTTCCGGGGCGCTGACTGAAAAAAACAATTAGGTTTTCATAAACAGAAGTACCATACTTTAATTTCTGCAATACTTTCACATCTGAGGAAGAAAGATGTTGTTTAAGAGAAGAATTTAAAGTGAGGGGGTTCCTAAATAATCTGGCAGGCTTGCTATTACACAGGGGGGTAAAATGCAGATGTTATTAAATAGGACAAAAGATCTGGAGAACTTTATTTCATTACACTTCTGTTTCTCTCTGAGTTACGAGCTTTTCTAAGTTATACTGGGCCATCAAGGACATCAGTCACTTAAAGAAGTTTGGCGCTGATGTTTCGTCAGTCATCCCCCTTTCTTATTTTCTCTGCTAGAATAAGAATACATCATAACATAACTTACCAGTCACCCCAGGTTTAGTCTTTTTTGTGTGATTCTTTTCTGGACTCAGAAAATTGGCCTTGACATAGAGGTCATGTTGACAGTATAGCAAAAGTATGCAAGAGAAAATATTTGGACCCCTGTGGCTAAGGTGAACATAAGTTTAGTTGATGTGTGGAGAAGGAAGGAACATTCAGAATTTGGAAACATGCTGTTATTCATTTTATTTCACTTTTTTAACTATTCTGAAGAGTTGTAACTGTGTTGTCATTCATTACTTTCTCAGAGGATGCCTTTCTTCCCTGTCACTGCCTTGGAGCTAAAATAAAATTGCCTGCTGTTTGATTCAGAAGCTTTTTCTACCTGTAGCAACAACAGTGTCACACAGATGCAAGATTATTACAGGAGGTATGTCTTCAAAGACGGTATTTTATTAAGCAATCACAGAATCACAGAAAGGGTCAGGTTGGAGGGGACCACAACGGGGCATCTGGTCCAGCCTCCCTGCTCAAGCAGGGCCATCCCAGAGCACAGGGCACAGGACCGTGTCCACAAGGTCCTTGAACATCTCCAGTGAGGGAGACTCCACAGCCTCTCTGGGCAACCTGTTCCAGTGCATGGTCACCCACATAGTTAAGAAGTTCTTCCTCATATTCAGGTGGAATGTTTCCTAACTCAATATTTTGTTTCCGAAGATGAGCATTCAAATCCTGTTTCTCTAAGCTCTCTCTTTCCTGCTCCACTTTCCTTTCTCCCAATCTAACTACAGGCTGCAGTCATCTCCATCTTCTGGCCTTTTACAGGACAGCTGTGCCTTGCAGTCTGTAGGAAAGCCATGAATGGTGGCTGCCATTCGTGTTAAAGCTGCTGTGTCTTGGCTGCCATTCACGTTAAAGCTGCTGTGTCTTGAGAAAGCTTTATCACTCCATTTTTTATTCTATTCTGTCTTGTTCTAGGAAGTATATGTAGCCTGGCACACATGAATGATCCCCTAGGAAACATTTTGGACTCAGAACAGAAGACACTACCTTGTGGTCAATAATAATGAATCTTCCTTTACAGACAAGCATCTGTGCAGCAGCTGACAAAGGATTTTTCAGGATGATTTTTAAATTTAAACTTAGTTGCAGTTTTTGGACATCCTGCTTGCTTAATATAAATGGATGTATGTTACTGAACATCTGTATCTTCTGTCTTCTGTTACTAGTACCAGTGAAAAACTTGTTTGGCGGTGTCCTCCATTTAGCTTCTGTATTCTGGCTCAGCACTGAGAGGCAACAGAACTAGGAGGATTCCTATTTCTGTTATGAACATTTTCAGAGCGGTAATTATATTTCAAAGATGACACGTCGCTTTTGAAATAAACACCCAGGACTAGCCCGTACTTGCACTGGTGTTTTATTTTAGCTGGAATACCAGACATGGTGAGCCTTTATGGATGACTAAAGGCAAATGGGAGAGAATAAGAGAGGAAGATAAAGCCAAAGAACAGAGGTTTATTAGCCTTCTGGAAATTATCAGACCAGAGAAAAGTCATATTTCAATGCATCGAGAGAACGAGTATTGGAACTGTTGCTTTTGATTCAAAATGTTCACATCACTGATCATCTCCTGGAGAGAAGAGACGAGATGAGTAACTTGTATTTGGAAATACAACAAGGTTCTTCTAACTGGGTTGCAGACCATTTGTATGAAGAAACCTGTTAAAACCTGGGAGATCCTGAGCCTCACTGTGTGCTTCAGCAGGATGAAACTGAGGATTTCACTAACATACCCATTCACATGGAGTTTCATCCTTAGGAGGAACTTGGTATCCCTAAAACACACTCTGAAACTAAACTGATAATAGCCTCAGAACTTGACCAGTGCAACCAAGAGGAACTGGGCAGGTATACAGCGAATATGACCTTCTGCACTTTTCATCTCTCAGCAGAATTATGCAGTCACGTGATGACAAGAGAAAGCATCTCAGCTTTCAGGTCTCTACACTTTTTTTAAATGTAAAAAGATGTAGAAATTCTATGTTGTGCTTTGCACAGTGGTATTTAAAGTCTGGAATGTAAATTTGCTAGCTTGACAGTTCTCTCATTATATCTGAATTTTCCTGGTAACACACACACTCAAATATAGCTACTTTGATTCAAAATTTATGTTTTGTTTTGCATTAAATAGTGTGGAGGAGCCATGCAAGTCGATTCATATCTATTACAATATCTTGTCATCCAGATGTTAATTTCTTCCATTCAGTGAAATATCTTGAATTTATCGTTACCATATATTTTTCAGAAAGCCAAGAAGTTTTCATGTCCTTTAGATGTAACATCTGTACAATACAACTTATTCACAGCAAGTTGAATTCAAACTAAAAAAAAATATATAAATTGTAAATCTAAGTGTGGTGTGAAATCAAACACAGAAGCATATTTCCTTATAGCTTTATAATTAATGCTCACTTCTGTGACTATTTTCAACCTGAAAACACTCAATTGTTAAGAAATTTAATGATGCCTCATAATTTACAGCATGCTTATGCTGTTAATGTTCACTGCCTATTTTACTGGAAAAAGCACAGCTTTAATTTATTTGATTTATCACCATAACTTTTTTAAATAA
Organism: Rhagologus leucostigma; assembly: GCA_013397725.1. Classification (NCBI taxonomy): domain Eukaryota; kingdom Metazoa; phylum Chordata; class Aves; order Passeriformes; genus Rhagologus; species Rhagologus leucostigma. Next base: position 449,654 of record VZTD01002630.1, read on the forward strand.
GCATCCGCAATTGATCTTTCTTCTGTTTAACATACAACTTTTATGGAATACTGCAACCACTGGACAATATGGACATTTTAAAGAGTGCTGTGTCTATAAAATATCTGTCTTTCTGTCTGAGTGACCAGAAAGTTTTATGACTCATGTCTGAGTGTCTTCAAATATTCCATTAATGTTTACGGTGAGAGATAGCTAGCAATAATAGTACCCCACATACACAGAATTTTTTGTGATGTATTTAAAAATAGTCCTCAAGAAACAATGTGCAACATAGTGGAATTTTTCCTGTGTCCTCAGGGATGAAAGCAGAAGAGCTTGGAAAAGATGGGCCGAAAACTCTTGCGTCTTTCCTGACTAAGCTGGATTCAAACCCAACTAAATTTCACACTGAATCTGAGAAGAACTTCACATGAACACCAAACTTCAAGGTTTCAACTATAAATTCCCATGATTTTCTGCAGATTTTAAGTGTTTTTCTATGATTAAAGTGCGGAGTTGCTAATTCACAGGTGCAGGAACAAATTTGGGCACAGCTTGTCAACACCTATTCAGTCTCAAAAGGCAGTTTAGGACAGCATTTTGTGAGGCCTAAGGCATGATGAGAGGAATGGGAAGCTAACAACTAGAGAGAATATGGCAAAAGAGATTGTTCACCCTCTTGGCAAAGTGAAAAGCAGTAGCCAGTGCAGGACAGACCTTGGAAAGCCTGCTGAAGGAAGGAATAGGGGACTGGAGGGGAGGGAGGGAAAGATCCCCTATACCACGTAAATATGAAATCAGCAAAATCCTGTCAAAGGAAGTTATAGAAACATACCTAGTGGGAAAAAGCTACCTAAAGGTGAAAAATGAGCTGATACATCTCTGGCAAGGAAAAGGCATGGCAGTTGGAGAAGATCAGCAGTGCCATACTGAGCATGATACAAAAGCCCAGGGACTAGTTCAAAGGGACTATTGCTGAAAACAACCTGGCAGTAGAAGACACACAGACAGCTGGAGAGAATGGAAGGAAGAGAGAGAAGCTGCTGTTTCCACTTTGGAAGTGCAGTAGTGTCCCTTAAAAGAGCAGTAGTGTCACTTAGGAAAGGAGCACTGTCAGTGTTGGAGGTGGTAGTGGGAGAGCAGTAGAGTTTCTCCTCTGAAAGCCAACTGGACTGATATAACCTGCAACTTTCCCAGTGCTCCACATTAAAGAATTCAGATGCAGCTTCTGGCGTGAGAGCCTGCTGCTGCTGAAATAAAATATTCCACTTGCTGTTGTTCTTTGAAGAGCAGAACTCTGCTGAACAGGGAGGAGAAGTGGTTACTGAGGATCATCTATAATAAAAAAATAAATACTACTAGTGTACCAAAATTCCAACACATAAATTTTCTCACAACCCTTTTCTTTGACAAATCTGGGGTGATGTTCTCAGGGGCCAATATAGGGTAATCTGCTTATTAGGTCCCTGTCTTGGGGTGACTCTATCATGTGTATCCCCTATCATGCTCTATGCCCGAAAAGTAATATTGTGCCTTTTCTGTGCCTTTAAACTGAGCTTGAGGAAAAATTTCCTTTTTTCCCGAACCCTGTGAGGGGAAGGGTGGTTGTAACCTGGTTTTCTCTCAGGGGCCGTATTACTAGATTTTGGCCAAACCGGCACAGTCCCTTGTCAGTCTTAGCCCACTCCTCAGCACCCCATACACAAAGAATGTATTTAATGCACATCTCTTGAACCCACTGTCTCTTTCCTGAGGCAAATCATGCATGAGAGACTGCAGCAGCTACAGTTTTCTGATTATATACTTTCACTCTCCTCTTCCACAAGAGGACTCTGAGAATGAAAAAAATTATAATTTAACATTTGTTGGTTATCAAAGAGAACACAAAACATACAGGCCTGTAGCTGGTTGCTATTCCCCAGACACTTAAAACCATTTCAACAACAAAGATGTCAATAAGGTGGTAGGAATGTATAGACTGGCTTGCTCAGAAGGACATAAGTTCATATCAGCAGAGCAAAGCTTAGATCCTGACAAGAACAATATGCAAAACTGGAGGAACTTCTCCCGGCAGTGAGCTCCACTACTAGCTACTGGGTAAGTGTGATAGACAGGTATGGGGCTGTTCAGGGAAAGAAACTCCAAAAATGTTTGCCTGAAATTGGCATGGGATGCCATGCTGAAAATCACTGTACAGCATCATTCTTTCAGCCAGGTATATGTTCAATTTTAAAAAAAAAAGAATTCTAGCACTACAATACAGAGTCCTGTTCTGAGAACCTGAAGCAATTCCAACAGCATCTCTAAAAGACATTATCACCAATACTTCTGTCTCAGCTCAAATCTGGAGACAGCGCTGGAGTAACTACAAACCCTCCTGACCTTTTAAATCCTCTTGTCATGAGGACAGAAACGTAGACAGTCATTCATAGTTTTGGGCAGAAGATGACATTTTGGTGGAAGTTACAAAAATATTCTGACACATGATTTGAAAAGTGAAATATCTCAGCAAAAACTCTACATATACATTAAGAGTGGTCTGTTCCAGACAGTTGTGTGAATCTGAGACTTCAGAAGGGAGTGACAGATTTTGAACTGTGAAGTCCCTCACAAATATGTATTTCAACTCTTAATTTAGTTTACCATGCTTGTGCTACCACTACACTATCAGATCAGTGGTAGATTAGCAATTTTCCAAGGAAAGTGAAGTCATATCCTTTAATTTGTGTAGTATCCCTGTGTATTTCTGTACAACTCAAACACTGAGTTCACAAATTAATTCCTCCTCCCTGGTACCTTCTGTAAACAATAAGTTCCCCAGACAGTTTAAGAATTCAAATATGTCTTAAGCAGAAACTTTTGTTTGGTAGCTTTGGCAGTGTCAGAATTGCAGGTATAATTCCATGAATATTCATATTCAAATTTTACAGCTCATAATTACTGAATAATAAAACAAATGAAATAACAAAATTCTGAGTAAGTCAAAATGGCAAATTTTGTTTTTAATATTGCCATGGGAGTGATTTAATTTTCACTACAGAAAAGTATATTTATAGCATAGAAAATAATTTTTATTACATAATATTTACTAAAAAATATTTTTCTCTTTGTTGTTCAGTCAGTCTTGTCAAAAAGAAATACGCGTAAGTCTTTGACCGTGGCGGAGAATTACACCTCAAGTGGTAAGTTTCCATGACCAAAATCAGAAGAGCTTTTCAGTATTTCAGACATACTATGAAATGCTATTTGTTAGACATCCAAGGATAAATCAAAGGCCTTACACCAAAAGCTCAAACCTGTCACCATATCTTCACGATACAGCCTCAGGTGTTTCTTCCTGTGCTGCATCCAACTTTGAGATTCTGCTCGTCATAGAACCAAATCAATTCCTAAATATCTTATCTGACCCTTATTTATTCTCAGCTGTGAAGCTGCTACATGTTGATCTGGACTGATGCAATCTCTAAGTGTTCTGTGAAACTACTCTTTTCTTTGGAATTTTATTTCATTTCATTTGCTTTATTGTCCTACCAATAACTTGTCTTACTGGAACCAGAACTATGAGATGGTTGCAAAATAAAGATTCAGCTAAATAGAGTCTCATGAGATGAACTGCATGCAGAGTAAAACAGAGTCTAAAGAAATGCCAGGTGTATGCTTAATTTTAATCCGTTTCAGAGTGCCTTTCTCTTGTAAAAATTGAGATCCATGGGGAAAAATTATTGCCCCTATGACTTATTTTTAAATAGAAAATGTAATAAGTTATTTTACAATTATTGTTATTGTAAGTATGGAAAAAGACTTACATGATCAGAGTCAGTGCAGCACTCTCTCAGGCCCCATAGGAACCTAGAAGACAAATTAATTAAACTTGACAAATAATAAGTTGTCTTTGTTAATTCATAGGCATTTTATTGATTTCATTGCTTATGGAACTATTTGTAGATATAAAGAACTAACAAATATTTAAGCTTGAGAAATTATGTCATTTGAATTATCCCTTTAATTGCAGTATCCCTTTAATTGCACAAGCTGTTATATTGTTTTAATGAAATGAGTGTTTCTTCCAAAAACGGTCTTGCTTAACTGGTGAATTAATGTTTTTGGTAGACAAAGTGATCTCTGTGACAGAAGCTTCTGACTCGGATGTCACCCTCATAGAACATGCGATCTGTGAAACAGAACAGAAAAAAAAATAAAAAGAGGGAAAAAAACTTTCTGAAATGTTTATAGTTAGATGGTTTTTTGGGAAGCTATCACATATGACAGTAACAAGATAGAAATATTAGTTCTCCTCATATGAAAAATCCCACACATACATTTTCTCTACACACTGATTAACTCAAACTATTTCATATTAAATTATGAGCAATATCAAATCAACATAAAACATATCTCCTGTGTCTTTCTAAGTATTTTTAAAATGTTTCAATTTGAACGGATTTAGTTGGTTTCTTCGCCTGGTGCAGAATTTCTATGTAATGTCACTTTTCTTATCAAATGAAATACCCATTTTCTACCTGATGATTTGGAAACTAGCATTTACCAACATATGTGTGTCCCTGTTCAATTTGTTGCTAAATGGCCAACTCCTCTCCAGTTAGATAGTTAGATAGCCTAGATGTCTATATTTCTTTCCATTTTCCTCCATGACAACCACAAATCACCACTGTAAGTAAAAGCTTATTGAAGTGATCAGTGTTATAAAACACAATGCTTCTAAGTTATCAGTTAACTTATTTATGTTCTGTAGCAGTTAATCCTTGAGTATACAGAAGTATAGCATTTCATAAAAAAAGAAAATTTGTCCTTTTGTCACTAACTGGAAACATTTAAGGGATTGCACTCTCCTAACTACCAGTTTCACAAAAACGTAGAATACTTCTGACATGTATCCTATCATAGTTTCATGGACATTCCTTTTACAGACTGGATTTAAAATGTGCATTTATGGGATCAAATTTTTCCCTTTTAAAGCAGCCAGCTGTGATAGCAATACCAGCCTCCTGCATCTCTGCAGTTTCTTGGTGATGCTTACCCAATGAAAGAAGTAAAATGAAGTAAATCCTGTTTTATGCCCACACACAACAGACCTTAGGAGGAAAACACAGCTACTTTCTTTAATTTTCAGTTACAGGAAGATGAAAAGCAGGCATATTTGGGCTGAGTGTCTCATGCTACCCCTTACCTAAGGGGTCACACTCCTTCCTCTCCATTGCTATCCTCTTCCCATGAACAAACAACATGAAAACAAATTCTTGAATGCCTGTCTTAAGTGCAAGAAGTGTTGCTCTAGTAAAGCTTGTTCCTCAGCTCTGTTATTAGTGTAACTAGAACTAAGAAAATGCAAACCTTGGCCTTGGCTATCTCACCAGTTTGAGTGCCTTTCAAAATCTACTAGTCCTGCCCAAAACTCTCTCAGAACCAGAAAGAAACTGATAACTTAACTGACTTGTTTGATCTGGCTCTAAAAGCAAGTCAATAGCAGTCTCCTTTTACAGTTTTGTGTGTTATTGATGTAAGAAGCAAAGGAAACACAGAGAGAGCTACCCAAGGTCCCTTTGGATGTGCTAACTCCAGTGTTAGAGACAACACAGATGCATCAGCCTTGTGCTGCCAGGTGTGTCCCAGCCAAAGGTCCTTTGTTGAGAAGCCAAGATTGGTGGGGCTTCTCAGTCCCAAGCTGGCATTGTTTAGCAGCAAAAAATGTATCTACACACATGTAGACATATTGAACCAGTCACAGTTATGCTGGAAACTCCTACGACATCCCTGTTGCCTGGCACCTTATATTGTCTCTTGTTTCCAGACACTAACTGTGAGTCATAATGGGAGTAGAAACAGGATGATAAAATTGGCATCATTCAGTGCATACATTCAGCAAATAATATTTTGACAGAGAATTTGTTATTTCAGGACCCTCAATAGCAGTGGGAGAGCACAGTGTGCTTTTCACTCCCTTCACCCCAAAGATTACATGACCAAAAATCCAGAAACAAAAATCAGTAACTGCCAGTCAAATACTTGATGGCCAGCAGGTGCTTACATTATCAGTGTAGAGTTGGACTACTTTGAGATTATAATGTTTTTATGTACTGATATAAAATGAAGATAGTGAATAAAATGAATACTTTTTTTATTTCCTGTTCCGCTAAGTATCCCCAATTCAGTGAACACTGCAGTGAAGTTCAGTATTTTTGTCATAGAAACAGCTGCTTTTTTGATGCCACCTACTCTATAGCCTCAGAGAGAAAAAAAAAGGAAAAAATAGAGAGAAAAAACCCTCAAGGGAGTTCAGCTGAGACATTTCATACACGAAATGAAAGGAGGATTTCCTACTGTTATCCAAGTCATAAGAACTAGTGCACTGAGAGAGGAAGAGAGAGGAATTACAGCTTACTAAGTCCATACAATCTTACTAAAGAAAACAGTCTTAACATAGAGTACTTGTCTCTTTATGAAACACAAATATCTGAACTCTGCTTTCAGGAATAAGGTATTCAACCATCTGACTGTCAGCCCAAAGCTTTAATGGGCTTTAACATGGAATTGCCATTCTATGAGAATTTTAACATTTTTAACCATCATATGAACCAGAAGAAATTATATATTCTTCCTAGAAAAAAGGTTTCTAAAATGTTATCTGTGCTTTACAAGATCAAACAACATTTTTGCCAAACTGACTATAATTGTGAGTTTTTCAACTCAGCAGTGGAAACTGAGTTAAAGCTGACTAAAAATTTTTAAAAAAACCCCAATCCTCATGAAAATTTAATTTTGTATTTGACATAGTGTACATATTTTGACATCTTCTAATCTTATTTACAACTGCCACTACCTGCCCACTTCATACAGAAACGCAAATAAAATTTGAAGAATCTACGGCAAGACATCAACACTTGGAATAAAATTGAAAGAAAGAAAGAAGACAATTCAAAACACAGTGCCCTTTTAGACCAAGTCCTTCCACATGGAATATCTTCAATTGCAAATAGCAAATAGGAATTTTGGCTTTTCACTGCATCACAGAAAGACACTTTAACAAAGCGAGTCAAAAGTAAGATTGCAATGACCATCCCATAATGTTGGAGCAACTGGATTTAGATGTTATAAGAATGAAGTCCAAAATTCCAGCAATATTACTGTCAGTGGAAAATATTTGATACCATTCTTTTCCAGCATCCTATTTTCTTGTCTTTGCATATTGCACCTTTTTCATTTCAGGCATTTCTCTACATGGTCATTGTAAACCCGGAATTCTCTTCATGTGTAAATGTTTTCTTCCTGCAGGTTCTGCACTCCCATGTGGTCCTTCCTCACTTCTCTCCATGCAGCTCATGCTGCCTGCTCCAGCCAGTGTGACAGGATAGTTCCTCTAAAACTATAAATCACTGCAAATGAAATGAGAGGAGAGGGCCAGATATAGCCACCATATCGTATTGTTGGACTGGAAGGTCCGCAGGTATCCCTGAGGACAAAGTGCTTTTGGCAGATACAAAACAGCTTTTCAGATTAATGTTTAAGAGCCACTTATAGAAGGTACAGTGAAATTACCCAGCCTCTCAAATTTTCAGTCCATTTAACAAAGTGCTTCCAATTTCCATTTTATATCAGGTGAAACAATGAATATTGAACAAAATGTTAATCTCTATCTTGAGCTTTTTATTAATCTCTGTATTCAGAGCAGAGCATTTATTAAACAAAGGCGTCAGAAGAATGAAAAACAATGTAGAGCCTTTGGCTTTGAACAGCTCTTGTCCATTTAATTACTTTTCTCTTCTGAGTATATTTCAAGATGCTATTGGATATTAAGAAAACAAGTGTTTATCTTCATGTTCCCAGTTTTCTCATTTTAGCAGACACTCTTCATCTCCTAAATATAAGTTCCTCTTTTATGACTAATATCTTTTTATCCCATCATAGAGTATAGCTTTGCAACTGTTTTTACGGAGAGCTCAAGTAGGAAAAATAAAAAGCAAGCTAGAGAAGTGTGGTGAAAGATTCAGGGTGAAGAATCACTGTGGATCTGATTCTGATGGGACAGGGGAAGAAAAGTGGCCATATACCATAATATTTTCTCTTGCTTTTTTCCTATAGTCTGGGTTTCAATCTGTGGGATTTTTGCAGCAGAAAACCTGCCCAGTTTTTCAGTAAACTTGATGGTACCTTGTAGCCAGGATGTGGTCCCTAAGTCAACCTGACTTGCAGGACCAGACTGCCTGCTGGTATGAACCAGCATTGGTCCAAAGGAGCTATATATTTCTCCAGTTCAGCATTTTCTAAAATCTTCTGATTAGAAAAATTTGAACTCCATGCAAAATTTCAATTCTATGTAACAAGGACAATGTTTCAAGCTTTGCAAAAGAACGCAAAGTAGCATCACCGGGGGTACCATAAAAGCTACATTCGAACAAGAGACCTGATCACATGACTTAAATATTCCCTGCCTCTTGAAAAGATGAGTCCTGGGCACACATTGGCCTCTTTCCTCATCCACACCCTGATTTAAGGTAGATGTGTCATGCAGACTAGTCATCTCCGTAGTCTGGATAACTGGGGGAAATGAGGAAGCATGGTAGAGTAAGTCAAAAGCAAATGCTAAAATTTAAATCTAGAGCAAAATCTTTTGATTTATCCTCAGGGAACCTGTTCTTCCATATAGTTTAAAGCAACCTGCAGACTTAGAGTAAGTTGGATGCATTGGGTGGGCCAAGAGATCATGAGAATTTAGAGTACCACCTGCCACATTTTGCTTATCACCCCCTTAGAGTATTTGTGGGTTTGTTCTTGTTCATTTGTCAATAAGGTTGCAAAACCAAAGAAATGCTCAGTCTGCCCAGGACTCTTTAGCCAACCATTTTTAACCCATACAGGGGTGCATAAAGTCAAGAGAAAACTGCAAAACAAATAAAGGAATAAAAACACATCCTGAAAACAGGAAGTGTTTCAAAAGGCTACAATGCAAGACACTGTGCAAAAAAACATGCTCACAGAATAAAGCATCACATTATGAAGCAAGTGAACAGTAATTTGGGGGGTTTTTATGTTTTCTTTCTCTTTTATTCAGAAAAAATAAGCCTAACTCAGAAAATAAAGCTGTTTTCCCTAATTTCTGGTACATATGCACTAGCACAATGAAACAAAACAGATGCACAAACACATTAGATAGCAGTGGAATTCCTGAAAATAACCTTCATGTCATTTTAAGCACTCAGTGCAGGTTCAGACTTAAATGCACACACATGTACACGTGCATATAAAAATGTAGGAAAAAAATAGCAAATTTTTTGGAATAAGATTTCTCATCTGTGAAAATGGGCTGTCTGCATTTGCCTGCTAATGGGTTTGATTCAGATAATAGGTTAAAGTTCTTTACATTTATACTAGTGGAGCATTGCTGATTTAAGGAAAGTAAAGGGGACAAAACTGAAACAGCTGAGAACTTCCCACTGGCTTTGCTCAGTATGAAATGTTTTATCCATATAAGCCACTCGACATTATAAAATCTACAGTACACATCTGAAGAAACACTTTGTCATGGATTTCCATTTTCTGTTCTTCAGTTTCTGATTAATATTGCAGAATTTACTTGAAAGCCAGCTGTTTCTGAGATCTGCCCATAAAGCTCTCCTGTTTATTCTTTCTGGACTCATTTTGCAGAAGTTTCTTGAGCCAAGCCAAGAGATCATTCTTCATTGTTCTTCAAGTCACTATAAACAATAGAAATCATAAATTTAAACGTGTATAACTCAAGTCTGTAAGAACAGTAACGGTGATGCCTTGCTGAAGCATCTGTCAATAAACATATTTGTCAGGTTTAAAGCCTATTCAAAAGGTAAATGCTGAAAAATAGCCCATATTTGGCAGTTTAGATAATACTTCAGTTTTCTGGATTTCCCTCTGGCACTTGTGGAGTCCATTTTGTGTCTCTCCAGTTAAAGCTTACTCGTTTTTATATCACTTCCCAAATGATCAAAGCTGGAGGAAAAGCTTTTAGTCCTACAGAGGATAAGGAAGCTCGTATTTTATCTGACTCTTCATGATGGAACTCCATGCTCAAACGGATCTAATTTTCTCGGATATAGCAAGAAGGAAAATACCTCAGAATCAGCGCTAAGAAGCTTCTGGCATCACTGGAGAAGAAGAAAGTTAAATATGATTGAGGAAAAAGATTATTTATGATTTTAGGTATTTATTTCCTTATTTATTAATATTGTCACTTTGACAGTTTGTGAGAATATGCCATTAATGAACCATTTGGGTAAAGAAAATATTCTATATTTTCTAAAGGACTGGGACAAAACAAATTGGGTTTTAATAGTGCTTAGCTCTGGGAGTTTCTTTTTTAAACTGCACATTAAGGGTGGAAGTGGAAACAGAGAGCTCAGCTGTCATTTGAAACTGGTTTTTTTAAAAAATATTCCATGATAATTTACTTAAAAATATTTAAAACTATTTATTGTGTTAGATGGTATTCATTTGAACAGGAACATATCACTGGTTATGAGCAGTATATCATGGCCACCATCACATCCATACAATTTTTTTCATTGTAGAAGCTCCGCAAGCTGGATGAAAAGGAATTTCCCTTGGTAGATATAAGCTGGCTGTTATTAATTATCTCTCTGCCCCACATATATTTGGAAATTAATTCTATGAAAATGTGCTGTATGATCTTTCCAGAAAGTTAGATGAGGCTGACTGTCCTTTCTGATTTCATCCAAACATCAGAGCAATGTATGCATATAATCTTTGTTGGTGCTTGTTCCCACCTAACATGCACTTCCACTTTCCTCTTGAATTCAGAATCCTCTGACAAAATTCCCAGTGTTCCTCCAAAACAGGATAAATTTTTCCTAACCTTCAAATCAGTTTTCCTCAAAAAAAAAAACAGCTTTCCAGTGTACTTTTCCCCTTGGTTGATTTCCCCACAGGTATTCTGTCTAGCACCCTCCAGAATAGCACAGAGTCTAATATCCCACAGCTCAGAGCCCTAACTCTGCTATTTATGTGCCCAGTTTTCCTCTGGGTCCTGAACTCCACCATTTTCTGGCTGCTGCAATCTACCCCATCTGTGACCACGTTTGTCATTCTTCCTTGGTTGTAAGCATTAGGCAAACAGAGTTTACTGCTGTTCAACCCCTCTAGCCCCTCTTCATTAGGAAATTTCACCAATACAATTCAGAAACTTCCTAGATTGCTGAACAAAGCCATGCTGCATTCTTGGCAGGTGGTGGTGTGGGTGTCATCTCCCAGAAAGACCCTTCCACTAACTCTTGGTGGAAACCTAAACCCACTTCAGGCAGTTTGCAGCATGATGTGATAATACCCCTGAAATTGCTTCCCTCTAATCTTGGTCAGGTCTTGCCCCACATATCTCCTGTTTGTCACTGGAGCTCAGTGCAGTCAAGTCCTGCCTTTCCATAGAGGACAACTTCCCTTCCTATTTTTATTGCTCATCCCTTTCAGAGAGCCTGTCTCCACCACGGTACCCATGGCACCCGTTGCATCCTAACCCTGTGACTGCCCATGGCCTTCCAGTTCATCTTGTTTCCAGTTACAGATACTTGAGACAAGCCTCCCTTTAGAGCAGACACTAAAACTACACAAATATGAATTTTTATTTGAAAACGCAGCATGTGCATTACTTATCCATAGGATGTTAACTGACAACAAAGATGAACTTCACATATCAGTCAATGACAACAGTCTTAAAAAATAGCAAAGACAGTATGGATATTATTTTGTTTCCAATTTCATTTAACCTCCCTTCATATTCTATTTCCAATATTTGTTTATAGTATCAATCTTATATCCAGAGTATGTGGAACAAGATTAGATATTAAAGAGATCCTGAAAACAAAAATATAATTTTGCATATTTTTATTTCATTTTAAAATATTTTTCTCAGCTTATAAAATAAATTTTTCAACTTCAATCTAGTATCTGGAAAACATAAGTCAACCACAATCAGCCACAACACAGAATGTAAGTCAAGAATGGAAAGGGGAAAAGGAGGGATTCTTAAAGCTTTTATAATGAGTTGCTAGAAAATGTCATGCCATTGCTAAAGGAAGGCTTTTTAAACTAACTGCATTTACAGTGTTTCAGCTACAAATCAAAGGAAACCAAAGGAAGTCAGTCCCTAAGTAGCAGCCCCAGTGCAAGCAAGGAACAACATTAATATCAGGAGGATAATCTTGATATTAATTTTTTATATGATAGATGAGAAACAAATCTCAAAAGTGGAAAAAACAGTGCTCATAACCAAAGTAATTTTTCAGGTATTCTGTTTTCTTTTCTTCTTGGTATTTATCAGTAGAAGACTGAGTAAATGTATCTGCATGGGTTATTAAGTGGGGATATTTAGAATGGTCGAATGCCATATGTCCTTATTGCTTTTAGCTGCTGTACCTTATTTACTTCCTTTCTTCCAATGTCTTGTATTCAATGAAAAGAAAGAGAAAGCTAAGGAGATATTCTTAATCTTCTGTATTTGAATAGCCTTATGATTGTAAATAAGATAATTAGTGTTTGCTTTTCATATGTTTTATAATGTAAAAAGAACTACTAATATTTAGAAAATAGTGTATTTAAAATCATTGGTTATTTTCTGTACAGATACTATTGATTCTTATACTTGACATCACGTTCATTCTCATGGCAATCAGTTGTTACAGCAATATATGCAGGCAACATAATCTCACAGAGAGAGAACTGGCAAAAGTCCAATCAGCTCCTTTGCAGAGTGCAGAAATTGGTTAAGAAAAATAGCAATTCAGCTTCTTGAATTCTCAGTTATGGAGTGCTATATGTCATAAATCTTATCAGAAGATACTGATATATATATATATATATCTGTGTACATCTGAACCATCAGATTGCTGTGTACAACTGCTCAGGTAACATAGCCAACAAGTGGCTTCATTGCATTTATCTGTGGCACTGTCAGAAACAGGATCTTAAAGTATAAATTAGTTTGAAGATATAGAAGAAGTGTATGTTTTATTTAAATGGGAGCAGAACACAGAGATATACCCTCAAAACCAATTTTTAATCTGTTTTCAGATGCCCAAGTGTAGTAAGCAAACAGTCGTAAACTGTCACACATCATTTGCTGAAAGTAATTTTCACCAGCTCTCTGTACTTGAGACATTTTGTTCTGCTGTCAGTTGACCTGCTCATTCATTTAGACTTTTGCCATCCAGACTACATTTGCTCAGTAAGTTTATATGTGAAGTTATAAACCCTTGCAAAACTCTAAGAAGTACAGATTTCTTCAAAACAGTGCAGATAGGAGGAGGATCACCAGCTGTTGTCACTGGATCAAGATTTAAGACATCAGTCTTGGCTTTCAAAGAATGAAATATCATTATATTCCTCAAGCTCAGTTTAAAGGCACAGAAAAGGCACAATATTACTTTTTGGGCATAGAGCATGATAGAGGATACACATGATAGAGTCACCCCAAGACAGCTGGATATCCATAAAATTCATCTGAAGTTTTAGGAACCAGATCCTGACTTCTAACTCCCAAGCATTACAAAGTTTATGATGCATAAATGGTATAAATGCTACCGTTCTGCTCCAAAATGGAGCAAAGATGTTTAAACAAGTTAATTACATTTCTTTGATTTGATTCTCTTCCAGAATTTCATTTCTATATGAAGCTGAAATTTAGTTTCAACATTCTGTTGGTTAACTTATTTATTTAAAATATGATGAGTCCACGGCAATCTTAAAGTAGGGAATGAATAATGAATGAATGCAGATCAGTCTAATGTATTCTCTCAATGTTATTGATGGAGGTATCAAAACATTTATACCTTCGTAGGCATAAAATTCTTTTAGGGAACTGTTAATTCTTGCATATTCTCTTTTTTAAAAGTGCAGTTTTGGATAATTTTAGGTATAACTGTTTTACACGCATCCACTTTTATCGAATGCCCTCCTATCTGCTCCTGAAGGTGAGGGATTTATATTTTCATGCTGTAAAGCTGAACAATGTGCTAGCAATGGTGGAGATAATCAGCTGCTTCTCTGATAGCCAGCGACATGCACTGAATTTTATTAATATGCCAATTAAAAGGTATCTCCCTGTTCTGAGGAAAAGAGGTGAGTCTACTGATAAGTTAAATATGACTCCTGGAGCCTAATCTCTTTCACATAGAACAGTAGCCTAATATTGCGGTCAAAAAAAAATCTCCCTTTCAAAATAGAAAATTTTGTTGGACTGGGAAATCATGGCAATGCACATTAGATTTTACAGCAGTGAGTCCAGCATGCCAATGGTTTTTTGGAGGAAAGATGAGTAGCCACTGAATTTAATAATCACACCATCTGGAATCACACAGTCACAGAATATTCTGAGTTGGGAGAGATCCACAAGGATCGTTGAAGTTCAAGTCCTGGCCCTGCACAAGATGATCCTCAAGAATCACACCATGTGCCAGAGAGCATTGCCCAAATGTTTCTTGAACTCTTTCTGGCTTGATGCTGTGACCACTGCCCTGGGGAGCCTGTTCCAGTGCCCAAACATCCCGAGTGAAGAACCTTTTCCTGATACCTGACCTAAACCTCCCCTGACACAACTTTGGGCCATTGCCTTGGGTCCTGTCACTGGTTATCACAGAGAAGAGATCAGTGCCTGCCCCTTCTCTTCCCCTACGAGGAAGTCGTAACTGCAATGACGTCTCCCCTCAGTCTTCTCTTCTCCAGGATGAACAGACCAGGTGACCTCAACAGCTCCTCACACAGCTTCCCCTCCAGACCCTTCAGCATCACTATAAAATGAAATGAAGATATACAGCAAAGAAGAGTGGATGGCACGAAAGACTACAAAAAGGGAAGATCTCATATTGTATATTAACACAATAAAGTAAATAAAAGGAAAAACTTTTGGTTTCAATAGGAAACTATATCACATAAGACATCTATTTCCTCATGCTAGTTTATAATCTCTGTAGATGTTTTCTTGCTTTTTTGTTTCAGTTTTTTTAACTGTCCAAATAACCAATTATTTTCAAGAGGCCAGTTTTAGAAAAATTTACTTTTCAGTGTTCATTAAGTTTCTTTTCATATTCCATTTTCAAAACCCTTTGTCCAGCTGAGGAAACACCACCTCTGTGTTTCTTCCATGTACTCAGAATGGAATTTTGTCCAAATCAAAAATGGGTGCAGACTGACATAGCAGTATGGCACTTCGCATAAATCTTTTCATTTTAATTACTTTTTTTTTAATTTATTCAGATTCATTGACTGAGTTTCTGCCCAATATCAGATTTCCTGGTCTTCACTTAGAAATTCTTTCTCTAATACAGGAATTCAGTCTTCACTGAACCATCTAAGTGTTTTTAACAAAGAAAATGTCATGATAAACATTTGTACCTGTGTTTTATAGACTACACACAAAGCTCGTGGTAGCTCTTATTAAACATTGCTACTTGTAGAGCAGTACAAAGCCTGACAGATTCCCTTCACTGGGCTGTACCAATATGATATTTAGTTGTGATCCAGATAGGATGGCATCCCCAGAGCTTTACTACACTTCCTGGATTCAGTAGAATGAAAGACGTTATTGATCTGGAAACCTGTGTGTCTTGGGGTGACGCTATCATGTGTATCCCCTATCATGCTCTATCAGGGGCTATATTACTAGATTTTGGCCAAACCGGCACACTGTGCTTCCGCAGAACCTTGAATTTGTCCAGGGAGAGCCTCAAGCATTCAAGAGCTGCAGGAGAAGATCTACAAATGTCACAATATAAGCACAGAAGGATGTGTTATGTTCTGCAAAAATTAAGATGCTGAATTTTCAAGGATATGATGGTGACAATTTCTCCCATACCACAACACTACTCAGAAAGAAAGAATGGTTTTTCTTTATTGGTTTATAAGAGTGGTAAAAGAAGGATCCTTTTTTTTTTCATTTGGATAAGAGTCCTCTTTAATAATGAGCCTGTTTTCCTTTGTAAAATACTAAGTTCACTGATCTAATAAATTATGGTTAGAGATAAAACCAAGTTCTAATCAACAGTAAGAAACAATTTAGAAATATGGAATTATCATGTGATCCACCATTTTGAAAAAAACACACATGTAAGCCACTAAGTAAGCAGTACAAACAGGAACGTTGGTCTTTTCACCAGCAGAGAGTACTACAGAACAGCACGTACATTTCAAAGGATACATGAGCTCCCACAGTGATGTACTAGCTTCTAACTCTGCTGGCATGTTAAAATTTGGTGATCTCCATGTCTCTCTCTTCTTTTGCATACTTTGGACACATGCATACCCTTCGGAACTGAAATGTTCCCTATAGTGGCATAACATTCAGCAATACTCAAGCAAAACACACGCAGATAAGACACTCGCTTGTTTCGTATGCTTGGGTCTTATTTTAGCAGTGCAAAACTGACTGCATCTGGATGAAGATGTAAATATTATGCAAATATTTAAGCACACCTGTTGAAAGAAATATATCTGTGAGTTCCCAGACTAAAACTGTTTAACCCTACTACCTTGAGTCTATTCAGAATAAAACTTGTTTCACACTCTCCTCCTTTTCTCTTTCCTTGTTGTGCTATCGCCCACAACTAATGACAGTGTGCCAGTCACAAATGAGACAAGGTTTGTGCCCAAACCAGGGGATTGTCTTTGCAGTTTGCACAACAGCACTTGGAGGGTTATGTAATTATTAGGATGTTATCAAAAAATTCTCCCTGTTGCCTGTTATGTGGCTGTGAAAATTGTTGCCAGCCTGTCACAACACAGAGGCAGTCAATGACACGCACATTAATGTGAGTGCTGCACATCCCAGATCTTCATTTCAGCCTAACATGGGAAAGGCAATAGCAGAGAGTATTTGCTCCTTGGAGGATGGCAAGTCTAAGAGGAATTTTAAATCCAAGACAAACTTTTCCACATACTTCAAAGACACTTACAGTTCCTTTCAAGTGCCACTTATGGGCATCTGAATTATACATCTAGCATGCATAATTATTGCACGGGATATGCTATAGTTCTATTTATCTTTTAGCTATAGTCAATTTTAAATCAGGACGTCTTATTTATGAATTTGTCAAAATGATAATCGTGTTTTGTAAAATAGTATTCACTGAATTAATTATCTGCCATTATTTCTGTGCTCATACTCTTGGCCTTTCCTAGCCGTGTTCTAGACTCCACACTGGTGTATAATTTTCTTTTTATGAAAGGTTGGAAGTTGCAGGATCTCTTATTTTTAGGAGCCAGCCAAGGATTTTAAATTACAAAATCACTAAATAGTGTACATTTTCTTCTGAAGTCTTTGGATATCTTATAGCTAGAATTGAATTAATGTTTTAAGGAAATCAAAACTTTAGAAATGTCTATTAACTGTTTTTTCTACTTTTGAGCCTTATATTTAATAAATTTCAGCTTCTTTTTCAGTCATCAGTAAGTATCTTGTTAAAATCATGAGAATAAGAAATTTATAAGAAATGTTTATTCTAAATAAAATAAGTTGGTCGCTGGCAACGCAAATTTAAGGAATGGTTGCAGGACAAATCACTTTCTATGCTATATGTTCTTTGGATTGCTTCAGAGCCTCCCCACCTGTGTAAGGCAGAAACCCTCCCTTCTGCCAGGCCAGGTGAGTTGTGAAAGCACATCACATAAATCTGGGCTGAAGCTGTAGTCTGGTGACCCATATCCCCCCTTTCTCCTGAACTGCCTCTGAGGTCGGTTTGATGGACACAGAGGTCAGGATGGTGTCTAAACTTACTCCGTCTTGATAACCAAGGTAGGGGTTATTTGGCAGCTGGAACTTCTCCCTCTGACCAAGATCATAGCCTGAAAATTTTGTTTCTGATGCCAAGTGATATGCACCATGATGTCACATCTCTTTATTGAGAGATTAGGTAATTTTACATACCAAGATAGTAATAAGGTTCATTAAAAGCATAATTTCATTTACACTCTGTCCCTCATAATACTGGTAACGAGTTTATTTGGCATGTGTTGCTATGATGTAAGAGAACCAGATTCCATGACTCAGGAGATCCATTCCTGGCCTGCCTCTCTCCACTGATAGAGACAGACTATAGTTGACTTTCAAACAGTAAGGTCACTACCTATTTATATTCTGCAGACCTCCTATTGTTTTAACTACACGTGTTTAAAATATTAGCTCTCTTACACATACATTGTCAGTGTGCAGTTCAGAATCTACACATAACAAGTTCAGTCACACATTCCCTCATTTCAAAGAAGAAATTTAATTTATTTTTTTGTGAATTCTGTATCTTTACAATATTTTAATAATACTTAAGAATTCATGCAAATAGCATTATAGTCTTATCAGTACCAAATCTATAAAGTTATTTATTCATTTGGTACTGGGATAGACAGACTGAATGTGCGCAATTTACAGAAAACAAAACTCTTTCTCCATCCACCCACTCACAGCAGCTATAATAAAATAAATAAAATTTTTTTAAAGGAAGAAAAATATATCGTTTGTAACTCCTGAAACTTAATAGACAGCTCCAGCAGCATATTAGTATCAGCTTCTTGTGGCAGTAGGATCCCTGATATTATCAAACTGAGAAGCTGATAAATTTAAAGACCTCTGCATGTTTACTCTTTTATCTTATTCCATTACTACCTATTTGCTTTTATAACACGCACATACTCCATTTTCCTTAGAACAAGTAGGAATCCTACAGAGCTGTAACAAAAATTACAGAAAAAATGCATCAAAGACCATTTAGAAGAGAGATCTATTTTGCTGCAGTCTAAAAGGCGAGTGGCCATACACAGCAAAGAGCCAGAGATTTGCATACCTGAGTCCCTGCTACTTAGAGCACTGCATGCCAGCACGTACCACACGGTACAATTGCTGTGCTGGTTTTAGGCTTTTATTAAAGAAAATGTTGGATTTGATATTGTACATTTAAACATGTCCAGGATACATATATTTTTTTATCTGTCTTGGGAATTAACTTTTCTACCTATTCCTACTGACAGGGAGCCGTAGGGCAGGCTGCTTTGTAGGGGAAGTGGAACAAGGGAGCAGAAGTAAGAGCAGATGCACTGGCCTCACCGCCCACCCACTAGTGCCCAGTAAAGCCAGCAGAGATTGGGGCTGCTGGGGCCAGCCCAAAGCCCAGAGCAAGTCCACAATGATGAGGCACATCCCAGGTCAGGCCAGGATCGCACATCTGCAGGTCACTTCCAAATCAACAATGTACCTGGCTAAGAATGGCATAGCTGCACCACAGTTGAAATGTAGCTCTGGTGGGACCTGGGGGGAAAGCCGCTGCTTAAAAGCAGTTCCTAAGTGAAGATGGATAGCTCCTGCTGAGACCTTACCAGCAGAATTTTCTTGAAGAGCACTTTTCACAAAATGGGACTCCCACACCATCATTTAGGTCTGCCCTGAAACTCCTGGAGGGGGCATGTGCTCAGGGCCCTGACACCTGTCTCTGTTCTGCACAGTTGCAAAAGACAGAAATCCAATGAGTGCTTCTTACTTCTTTCAGCTTTCCAATTCTTTACATTTTCCACACAACAGAGCATGGACTTCAGAAGATGTTGGTTTTCAGTCTCCTGAAATAAAGTGAAGAAGATGCAACAAATTCTTAAGCCTATCTGTGCACTACTAGTTTTCATCACGCATATCTTTTCATATCAGTTCACTAAAACCGGACATTCAGAAGTATTTGATGAAAAGACCTGGCACCTTCCCACTTAGAGGGAAAAAATTCTGATTAGGCTTATGAAATAGTCAGAAAGGAGATGATGTTTGGAAAACTCATTTTCTAGCCTAGAAAAGTTTATCAGTAGATTAGATTAGTTTGGCAAAGGTAAGGAACGGAATAAAGGTTTGAGGGGTAACTACAATGGTCTACAGGAAATATTTGAAGTAAAATAGTGAAAATTGCAGAGTGAGCAACAAAGGCCATAGAAGCACATGGGTTGTTACTCTCCTGTGTCATAGGGGGAGAACTGGCTCAGGAGGAGGAATGACAGGAAGCAATGTGACTCTTCCTCTTCAGTGGTGAAGTACCAGATCCTGCAGTGCAATGCAAGGAGTGTGTTTGCACACAGACAGGCCTGCAGCTGTTTCTCTCCCACAGGTAAAAATCTCACACACCTTCAAGTGAAGGAAGATATCTGTGAACAATGCAGAACCTTGAACAATGGCAGTAGGGAAAAACAGCCAAATACTTAAGCTATAACAGTAAATAATAATGGGTTTATAGGTTGGTTTTGAGCCTCTTAAATCACTCTTGTGTCAGCAGGATCTATAGGTTGATTTTTTTATACAGAACTTCTTCAAGAAGCTTGATTGTGGACACCAGGCAATCAAGTCCTGTGATTCTTAGTTGGAAGGTTTATTGTCCAGCCTTTAAGTAGATCAATTGCTTTTGGAAAGCTTTTAAAGGAGTACAAACACAGGTCCTAGGAATCTTTTGTCCCTCAAATCCAGGAACTTCATTTCTGACTCATACAGTTTGTAAAGAGCAGCATAGGTTCTGATCTTATTTCTTATACAACTTAAAGTAACTCCAGACTCTTTAATGGGGTTACTTCAGATAGAAATTGCTGGCAGTAAGACTGAAATGAAAACGTGTTATTATATTTCTTCCTCCATAAGGAAAAAGGAAAATATGAAACTGTACTTACACTGAAGTTTGCAGGTTCTGTTAAAGGCCCTCAAGATAAGACTGTGCGTCCATTATTCCAGTTAAAAGTATTATCTGTCTTACCACTGGGGAGAGGTAGCTCAGAAGGAAGCTAGCCTTCACTTAGCTATGTCATCATGAAATGAAAGTCTTAATCATTTTCTTCAGTTACATGGAAAACGTGTAAAGGGTTTAACTCTATAACGGTACATTCCTATACAGGAAATGAAGAACTTTTCTCTCCAGATTTTGTGTGAACATCTTCATCAGGGTATTTTTCAGAGAACTCAGCAGGCGGTCTATTTTAATGAGAAGGGGTCTAAAATAATGTTAACAGAATTAGTATAAATACAAGACAAGTTATTAAAGTGACTAAAACGTAGTAGATTTATGCAAATTTTTTAAATTATTTTAAATATTAAAATACATTTTAAAATAAAAAAGATTATTTTTCCTCTATATAGATAGTTATGCTGATGTTTATATAAAATCCTAATCCAACCCTTCAGAAATGGTGTCAGTAGCAATTTTTCAAGGAAAAGGTAGGATAAGTGTTATACACAGGATTATTAGCAAGACACTGTTTTAAAACTCTTTTGTCCTATGCAGCTGTGCATTACATCAAATTAATTCTTTTACTGTAGCAGATAAGGTTCTCCTTTGTCTCTTTTTGGGGCACTTCAGTGGTCAGGTCTTGTGACTTTTTTCATTGTGACATGAAGTAGTACAAGAGTGTGCATCAGCTGTGTCAGCCAGGGACTCTCTGCTGTGCATTCCCAGCACTTTTACCCAGCAGGTCTGGCTGAGAGGGACACCTGTGGTTATTCCATCATATGGGGTATACTCAGTTGCACACCTACATCATACACCCAAAATACTTGAATGGAGAGTACTGTGGTTATTTCAAACTTAGTTTTGATAGCAATTTACTGACTGTAGCATCTTGCTTTTGGAGTTGTTGGCTATGCAGTGCCCTTTCTTGAATGATAAAATTATGGGAAAATTTATTATAAGAAGATTATTCTTGCAGTTATTGAAAAACATCTGCAAGACAATGCAGTCATCAGTCACAGCCAGCAAAGTCTGTTTGTCAAACAAAGCTACGAGGATGATGAAGGGCCTTTAGGGGAAGCCATATGAGGAGTGGCTGTGGTTGCTTGGCCAATTCAGCCTGGAGAAGAGGAGACTGAGGGGAGAACTCACTGCAGTTGCAACTTCCTCATGAGGGGAAGCAAAGGGACAGGCACTGATTGCTTCTCTTTGTGACCAGTGACGGGTGACAGGATCAGAGAGAATGGCATTAAGCTGTGTCTGGCAAGGTTTAAATCAGAGACTAAGAAAAGATTCTTCACCCAGAGGGTGTTTGGGCACTGGAACAGGCTCCCCAGGGAAGTGGTCGCAGCACCAAGCCTGACAGAGCTCAAGAAGCATTTGGACACTGCTCTCAAACACATCATGCGACTCTTGGGGTGTTCTTGTGCAGGGCCAGGACTTGAACTTCAAGGATCCTTGTGGGTCCCTTCAGCCTCAGGACATCCTATGATTCATTGATTCTTTCCGCCAAGCCATGAAGGATTTTAACTATTCACTTCTCACTGTAATCAAACCTGACAAAAAGCTATATCCTGTGTAGAAAACATTCAATTTGAAGCATACTGACCAGAATCAATAACACCAGAATACTGAACACAAAATACGTAGAACAAATTCAGATTTTTTTCCAACCCTCTTTCGGTCAATGACTTTAAATCGATGAGGAGGCATTCTTGGACCACTGCACAGATCCTTAGAGCTGGGTATTCATGCATTGTATCAGCTCTCTTCCCACGGAATAACTAATCTTCAGTAATTGTAAATGCATGGAAAGAAGAAAGGCCACAGATTACAGGGAAGAGGGCTTCTTAAGAGATAGAATAATGTCAATAGAATTAATGTCTGAGCATCCCATACTCTTTGCTATCAAGAATAGTATTTGCATTAATGAAATATTTTACCATCAGCAAAAGAGCTTCAGTTTTTGCCCCATCAGCCTGCCTTTTGCAGCTCCAAGGACAGGCCAGACTTTCCTGTTACCCCTCTATGTCTGTCTCTGGCACTGTGCATCCCAGCTAACACAGAAGGAGATGCAGCAAATGCTCATAGTGCCAGAAGCCTCTCTGCTTGTCCCTTAATGTAAGAGTAAAATGAACCATGATTACCATGTGGGAATCCTTTGCCTTATGGATTCAGATAATGCTTAACCAGAATAAAACTAAGTAGTGCTAGGGGCTAAACAAGGAAAAGAACAGAAGATTATGTGATATGTACAGATATTTTACTTTCTTTAGAAAATCATTGCATGACGTGGATAGGAAGACCAGTGGGATCCACAAAATCCATTTCTTGTTTAAAAGTAAGGATGAGTTACTTTGATTTATTATAGCACAGCAAACATCAACTAACTCAAAAAAGGATGGAAATTCTAGGAAAATCTCTTACCATGCAAAGAAGTTAAATATATAATAAGCTGTATGTCATGGGCATAAATGTAACATCCCCACTGAAAAGTGAGCTTTATGGTGTGACTCTGCAAAGAGTCATGATAGTGTCATAGATATGCATAAATGTCAGTTTGTGACGTATGGATTTACACATTCTGATTTACACAAGAATGGTGTAATTCCTCTATATAATTCCTCTATAACTGAGGAATCAAAAGTCAACTTTTCAAAATGTGGTATCATGTATATTGAAAAGTTTATCCATAGCTTTGATTAAAAACCTGTATTCTAGAAAAATCAGAAACCAGGTTGTTACTTTGGAACAATTTCTCTCCTCTTTCCCAGCTTTCCCACACAAATAAAGTGTCAGAAGAAATATTTAAATTCTTAGCAACCAAGCAGGAATTACAATTCCATCACAGTACCTCAATAGTAGACACAGCAGTTTTGCAGATAAACTCTAACTAGGAGAATCAGAATAGGTGTAATATGCAAATTAATTTTGCTAATGCAGAAGTCCTTAATTAGTATGTCCAACCTGATTGAGATACCATGTAATCAAGATAAAAAAAGGTATATGTAAATCTACATTCATATATTGCTAGTCTGTTGTAATATATTTATATTTTCAGATTTCACTCAGTGCAAATCAGTGGGCTACTGGCGAAATGTTCTTGATCCGATGCCCAGTATTAAATTAGATTGACTACTCACTAGCTAAATTTATTGCAACAGAAGACATTGTCAACTATTCAATTATTTTAGTATTATTCGGCACAATGTAATTTAAAAAAAAAACCCTTGTATGCAGGCAGAGCAGCTAATAATTCCCCAGCAAATTAATCCTTTTGATGCAATACTCAAAGGCATGAATATAAAAAAAAGCATCCTCTTTCAAATCAGCATGACATTGCAGCAAGTACCAAGTATTCTTTGCCCGTTTGATACCAGTGACTTCTTTTTTCTTGATGTTCACCTTACTACATAGGAAATGGATTATGTTCCTTCTGTACAATGCTGTTGGTAATGCTTAACATCAGCTGTTTGACAGACCAGGCCCCACTTTTCTGTTAAAAATATATATTTAAGCTACCCAGTTGCCTGCACAGTAAGGGGGAAGTCCAGGAGACACTCAGAAAGCTCATGCTAACATGGTCAGTATCTCTACTACTTGCCATGCTCCTCATGTAGCAGGAAGTGAAGTGGCCAAGGCAACATTTTTGTGGTAAATCTTAAAAGCCATGCAGCCTACATAAAAAGCTTTATGAACCTGAAAAGCTAAGAGGGGAAAATGTAGAATGTAACAGCCCCCACAGAAAATTCTTGTTTGAAAAGCATTGAGTCAGAGCTGGCAAAGCCTTCTTAAGCTACCATAAAAGTAATCAAATGCCTAGCAAGGAAAATAAATGGAAGAAAAACTGACTGTCCTGGGATTTCTATTAAAACAGATCAATATAGCATATGGACATAAAATAAGTCTTTTCCATTTCAGGATGAAAGCAGAGATTTCTCAGATGCCTTCTGAATAAGAGAGAAAGCCTCTCCAGTACCAGAAATCATTTTGCTTGAAGATGTCTGCATGTTTAAAGACATGAACCATAAATAATTAGGAAGGTATCTGTGCAAATGACCAAATTTCATCACCTAAAAAATAGACTCAGTATTATCTAGAACACCTGCAGTTGTGACCTCTGCTGTGGATGCAGGGTGTGATGCTCCTACAGGATGTCCAAAATGATATGTCTCAGCTCTAAGAAAGCATGAAGATGACATCCAAAAGATAGTCTTCAAAAGACCTTGTACAGTGGTGCATTAAAAATATACCTCTAAAACTTGTGATTAATTATTTCTTTCAGTCTACAAGAGTTCCATCATGAATGTGGGGTGGGGGATATAATTTTATCAGTCACGTCCTGTAGCTATATTTGCTATATCAACTCTAACTTGGAACTACAGACAAAGCTAAAAGTTTGTGATGAAAATTAATAACTAGTGATAAGCATCACAGGCTTCTCCTCCTGGGTAACGACTCAATTAGTTTCTTAATCACTTCCCAACAGTAATTTTGCTGGAAGGTGTGAATATGCATGCATGCTTTCAGATAGCCACCGAAGCACGTGACTGACACCAGACCAGCCCTAGTCTGCACGTCAAGAAAGATGTAGTTAGAAGTAGGGTGAAAATTAGTATATTTTGTACTGTCAAAGTAGGAATATTTGTGTTTATGTCCCATGGTGTTGTTACTCACTGTATTCATCAGGAATTTAGGAATTTATCTTTAGTTCCTGCATTTAGTAGAGATGGAAATTCACATCATCAATTTTGTTGCATGCCCCCCTGGTTATCTATAGAGAAGCACACATTGAGAAGGATCAGGGAAAATCTAAGTACCCTCCAGTTATTCCGTGATTTTCTGTCCCCTTTTCTTTCCACCACCTTTACTACTGAAGGGTGTGAGCACTATTTACAGTGTCCAAACTCAGTAGTGATCCCTTTCGTATAAACACTCACACAGCTGGATTACATATCTCTGTTCTGTGAGAACCAGTTTACCCCCCAAATGGCCCTGTGCTGTGCCATCCAAGTGCTCTGGGTTTGTATCAGGTCACTGTTATTTCTCTTTTCCAAGCCATTGTCATTACACAGCACAGATACTAATTTTAGGGAATCAAATTTCTCCTTAGTGTAACGTTAATAACAATCCTAAATCCCTCTTTTTTCTGCAAGTGTTTTCTAACTGTGACTGATTACAAGGGGTAAATCAAACAACATTTTACCAAAGTCTCTTTCCTTTAGTCAAATGTCAGAATTCCTCAGGAGGAATCTCAGTTTAAAATGTAGTTACCCATTTTGTTTTACAGTTTGATTGTTCTCCCATGGGAAAAGTAGAAAGTAAAAGTAAAGCACTGGAAAGATTTAACTTCACCTTAGTGAAATTTCAAATGGCACTAAATTAGTGGGAGTTGCAAAAAGCAATGAAAACTGACAAATAGCTAGGTAGATATTACTGAAACTAAGCACATTATTCTTTTTTGAATTATATTTGCTTTGGCTAAATGTGAGCTATGTCAATGTGACATGAATACTTTCCACTGATTTTACTATATTGTTATATTTTATCACAGATAAATGTTGTACCATGTATTGCACAACAGCACAGAAATTGCTGATCTATGCATGCTACATAAAATAATTTTAAATACTTAGAACATAGAAATTTTGAAAGCTGCTGGATTGAAGGGGACCTAGGAATGACATTGGACAAAAAATTAGGCATTAGTTTTCAATGCACTGTGGCTGCCAGAGAAGCCACTTTGGGGCCATTTATGTAAATGTTTCATGCCAGAAACAATGGAAATTAAATTTTCTTTCTAAATGACTCTGTAATTTGGATTTTCAGCCTGATGGTTATGAACAGACCTAAGACTCAAGGCCTCTTTAACCATCCATTTACCATAAATAAGCAGGAGATAGCAGCTAGATGTACATATACATAAGGGGGGTTCAGTATAAAAAGGAAAATAGTGATACAGGAAGAAAAAGGAGCATTGTTTTTCATGGATATTTACATGGAATATCTGCAAAGTAACATTGTCCGAACAAGAAAATAAATGCCAAGCATGAAAGTAACTTCAGATACTCTAAAATTTACTCTATTATTGAATAATTCAACAAAAGTTAAAACTGAACCAGTCTACTGAGGGGAACAGGATTGTTTTAGGATTTCTGAAGAGGAGGCCGAGTTCAAAGCATTATTCAGCACCAGCCATGGTTGGCCAGGTGGGGTGTCAGCGTGTGGCTCTGATGCCAGAGACATCACAAAGAACAAGTCATGCTTGTGACTTTCAAGAGCAGTGTGACCACATGCCCCATCCGGCAGTGCTGGCTCGGGCCAGCGGTGAGTGGGGCCGGCAGGGGCAAGGCTGGGCTGAGCGAGGGCCAGGCCAGAATGTGTTTCTAAGGCTGAGGGGAGAGTGGGAGGCTGCGGGGAGTACCCTGGGCAGGGCAGGTGTTGCCCTCAGAGCTGGGTGGAAAGGTGCCCGGAGCTGTCAGCCATGGCGAGTGTCCAAGGGTCTGTGGGGATGTGGTCCCGTCCCCAAAGGGCTCGCCAACCTTCCTCTTGATACCTCTGAGCTCCCTCATCCCCTGTCCCACGCATTCCCAGGTCCCTGTGTCTCTTGCTCCTACTGTCCCAGCTGCCTTCTCCCTGCCACCTAGACCTGCTGAGCCCATTCTCTCCTCCTCCTCCAGGCCATGGCTGGGAGCATCACCCAAATCCTGATGATGCTGAGAATGCTGCATTGAGTACTGGGGGTGGATGACCAGACAGAAGATGTCAAGTAAGAGCTCTTGCAGTAGCATGAGCAGCAAATCCAGCTTGGCTCCTGGAGGAGATGGAGCAGAGGAGCCAGGAGCAACCTGGACTCAGCCAGGGAAGCGTGCTCCTCTCTGCTTGCCAGCACTGGTGGTTCTGGGCCTCTGCCGAAATCGTCCTCATTCTCTTTGGGCTCTACTGGCTGCCCAGGCAGAGCAGCACTGGTTCTGACAGTGGCAGCCAGAGGGGAACTTCCAGCAGTGCTGAGGAGGAGAGGGAAGAGGAAGAAAATGAACAGCAGGGCACTGTCAGTGGAATGGATCTGCTGAGGAGACGGTCCTACATCCATGCTGGAGAACATGCTGTGATTCCTCCTCTCTCATGTGACTAACTCAACAGAAGTCAGATCCCTGCTTCCTGCACGGTGCTCCCAGTTGTGATGTTCCTCCTGCCAGGAGGCACAGGAAGGATCTACCCTTTGTAAATACATTAATAAATTTGCTTGGTTTTAAAAATCCTGTTTCTGTGAGTGTTTAGGCAAGACTTTATTGGGAACTGTAACCCCTTGGCTCCATCTCCTCTCTGTCACAAAGAGATGAAGCTTGTGCTCAAATTTACATTGGCAGTGGTTACACTGATGCTAAGATATTCAGCACCTCCTCCTTATGTTCTCTCTTTTCCCCATTTTTCATGGAAAATTATATTCCTGGAATGAGGATCTTTGTTGAAGTGAAAGGGAATTTTCACTTTCTTGACCTTTTCATGCTTCATCATTATGAGTAGCTGTTTAATTTTATAATGTGTGCGATCTAAATTTAGAACTATTTGCAATTACAAAATCCAAAAGTTTTGTAGTCCCTGGAAATTATCAAGAGTCTCTTCATTCATGCTCAGATTTCTATACAGGTGAGCAGAATCCTTCCTTGCCTACAGGACAGCTATCACTTTTGTATAAAAGAGGTGATGATGCAGCATCTCTACAGAGCACAGGCAAGAAAACCAGTAAAGAGATGACATTGCCTCAGAAGAAAACTCTTTTCTTCAAAGTGGCAGGAGTGGTATCTTTAGAGGTGAGGAGTTTCAGTGCACTGTTCCTGCCGAGTGCAGGGAGAATGGCCCAGCCCAAAGAGCTGCAGGGCTGCAGCCAGGTCACCAGCCTGTTCTCACTGCCCCACTGCCCCTCCTGTCACTGCCCTTTAGGCAGCAACACCACAGGATCTGGGTGCCATCCCCAGCAGCAGTCACAGCCTCCTGGTTCCATCCCAAGGATCCAGTAGTAGGCTGAAGGAGAGAGCATCCCCTGGGCTTGGGCCAACCTGCTGGCCTCCTGTTGAACTAGGCTGGTTAAGGAATAATAAATAGCAAGGGCAAACAAATAAACAAACAAACAAACAAATAAATAAATAAATAAACCATCTTTAAATATTGTGCCCTGGTTTTTGTAGAACCTCTCCAAGGTAGAGAGGAAGAAAAAGGTGCTTGATAGGCAGTGCAGTCTGTTCATAGGGAACTTCTGACCACAAATTGTCTACTAGGGTAAGAAACCTTTGCTTTCCTGAAGTCATCCTGAATTGGGTTTGGAGACCTCTCTAATCAAGCATTATTTTTCTGCATGGTTTAAGTAGCCAAGGATGATTACCATCCTGCTGCTATTTACCTGACTTTTTTGAGGTTGTACTTCTATGTCAAAGGTTATCTCAGCTTATTTCTTCTGCTGACTGCTTTTATTGAGGACTACGTCTCATGACATTAAGTGAAAAGCCATGCAGTAGAAGGAACATCAGCAACTGCACAGAGTATTAACTTCTAATATGGCATTAAGCAGCTTTTATGAAATACGGGCAGCTGATTCCAGTGTTAATTACTCTTGTTTCAGATAAAATTAAAGCTAAGAAAGTAACGATGTCATTTTATAGCTGTAACAAGTAGCATGAAAAGATCATTCTTTCATAAAAGATAACAAATAAAGTGAACATGTGCAGTAGGCAAACAGCACTGTTGAAGGAAAACTATTTAACCAATTTTCTTTAAAAGTCACCTTTCATCTACTCCCAATTCACAGTGCTTAGATTTTTTTTAATCCAGCATGTATGTGCTATTTTGAATTTCTGTACATTCTCCATTCCTGTTGCCTCAAGTTCATCATTACTAAAGTAACCTCTCTGTAGAAAATCTGCTTTTGTGGGGTTATAGCATAAATCCCGTCCTATTCAAGTATAAAATAGCCCTACATCTCACAGGATCAGTAGTCACTGAAATATTCTCTGAACATGGAAGAGGCCTAATAATTATGCTACATGGAGCAAGAGGAGAGGGAGAAAGAAAAGAAAACAGAATGGCACCTGAAAAATTTTACAGAAAAATGCTTCTTTAAATGACTGAAGTCCAAAAAATATTAACTAGAATTAAAGTTTATTGCATAAAATAATAGACTACTCTACTTAATAATATTTAGTAATTCCTCTGGTTTTCATTGCATGGTACTAATTTAATTGGAAATGAAGGTGAATATAGCATGCATAACATGATTTAAAATATTCTGCGGTAGCTAAGCATTTTTGAATATGCCTTGTTGAATGTTAATTTTTGGAAACTATTAATTTTTGATTCTCACAAAAATATATTGAATTCTGAATGTACTCTTACCATGAAATATTTTTTTCATTTTCTCCCATTGAAAGCTTTCAGTATTCAAACTAAAAGAAAATATTTTTTCTAAATTGTAAAAATTTGGGGACAAGTTTGTTTCCCCAAAAAGATATTTCCTCAGTTTTGATGTAACTGAAATATAGTTCCTTGTTCTGAGTAACCACAGACTATAAAACTATAGCCGCAATGACAAAGCTGCATATTATGACAATGTATAAACATAGGGAATAATAAACATTACTGTTTAATTAGAAAAAACAAACAACAAGCAGAGTACTGCAGACACAGCTACGTACTGCATCAATTGCAATATATTACTTTTTCTTCCTGTTTTACTGTGCTGTCAATAGGTACCACGAGTATTTCAGGAGTTTCATAAATTAAGTGACTGTAGTTTAGTGACTGCCCTTTTAAAAGTTCCATTTTGAAAACTGGGGTCTGCAGCTTTAAGGCAGATGCCTGTTATCTTTAAGCAGGTAACAAGGAAAAAAATATATCCAGGTCATTTGATTCAGTGAATTAGGGCAGTATTCTTAATGATAATATATCATAACGTGGAGAGGAACTTTTTTACAAGAGCAGATGGCAATAAGGGTGAATGACTTAAAACTGAAAGAGGGTATGTTTGGATTAGATAGTGGGAAGAAATTCTTTTCTTTGAGGGTGGTGAGGCACATGAACAGGTTGTACAGTGAAGGTGAGGATGCCCCATCCCTGGAAGTGTTCAAGGCCAGGCTGGGTGAAGCTCTGACCAACCTGGTCTAGTGGAAGGTGTCCCAGTCCATGGCAGGGCAGTTGGAACTAAATGGTCTTTAAGGTTCCTTCTAACCCAAATAATTATATGATTTTATTATATATTCATATGAATTTTTAAAATCTTTCTCTGATGGGAAGCATTTAATAGTCTTCAAGAACTAATTTTACAATAAAATACTATAAAATAGATATATATAATATATCTTAAAATATATATTATACAGTAGTCAGTGAAATAACAAATCTAACTATCAATGATGAATTCTGGCACCACAGGACAAAATCCTTGTGGGAAAAAAAAAGAAAGAAAAGAAAATGCCAGCTTTAGGAGACTTTTTATGGTATATAGTACACCACGTAGTAAGTACACATTAATGTTACTGCTATGGATTTATTTAGTGAGTGCTAAAATGCTGCATGGAGATTTAAAACATCAATAAGAAATAAAATGGCTTGTGGAGGACATTTACAGCTCACTTTAAGATCCGATCTAAATAATTTTTTCAATAATATATTTTCCTGGAGCAAGTGTTCCAGTCTTTTGCTAATAATTTTTATCCTTACATTATTTTAGTTTATGGGATTTTTATTGAAAAGCTTGGTTTGACAATCCAAACATATAATATTTTGTTTATGAATAACAATAACATGGAATGAACAAAATCTTGATTCAACAGTTTCATTTTAAGGTATTTTGACTATGTATTATCTAACTACACTATATCTTTTGGGGTTGAATTTGCTCATTTAATACAAAGCAGGATGTGCCTTGAAAATTAGGGCAAGGAATCCACTTTGACTTTTTACGATCTGGTGGATCAGATTTTTAGGTACTTTAAGACTACCTTGATTTCAATGAATGTACCATAGGAGTGAATTAAGCTTGCAGCCACGTTTTTTCCACCATGAATCATGAATCTGTAGAAATGGATTGGAAGTGCTTAACAAAGGAAAGTCCAAGAGAGTCATAAGACATTATCAGCCTCTTTGATACATTAGTTTAACAACAATTTGGAGGGGAAAGGAGGAAGTCAATTCAGGTATTGGAGGTAATCAGAAATTACTTAATGTAACTTCACAGAGTAGTAAGGACAGTTCTCATCAGATTTGTTTGCCTTTGTTTTTATTCAGTTCTAGGTTCTAAAAGCTTCAAGATTATAAGCTGTACTAGAAGGCTCAGATAACGTTTCTCTCTATTCTTCTTTCTTGCATGCATGTTTTAATGTAGCTGAGGTTGTATAGTAGTAGTAGTAGTAGTAGTAGTAGTAGTAGTAGTAGCAGTAGTAGTAATAATAAATGGTGGAATGAAATTTTTATTAAAAAATGCTTTTCCAGGGCTTCAAAATTTGAAGGTATACTCTTTTTGCCTGAATACAGTTCATTTCATCTCCTCTCAGAAGAGTTTTTCTTCTTTTTTGTTTTTAATTATAGAGATCAGTTTAACCTTTCTTGCCCTGTATATCTCTTTAAAAAGCAACACAACTCTTCATGTGTCTGTCAGTAATTATAAATACAACTGTATGCAATTACTATATATGAAAAAATTACATATAATTTCTGTATGCTTTTAGAATATCTTAAAATTCTCTCCTTGTATCCTTCCATGTTTTGAAGAAAATGCAGTAAGTGCCTTACATTATGTCCATGAGTATTGATGACTTAGGTTTTAACTTTTATATTTTTCAAATCCTATATTGCCTAGTGTGTAACTCTGAAGTTTCTTGTAGCTTGTTAGCTGCTCTCCTATGCCAGATAGACATAAAAAAGGCTCTCTGAGCTTGCTATTCAAGGACACTCAGATTGTCCTAGGCCCAAAGGTGTAAACTAGGGCTGCTAGAGAGGTGGAGAAATTGAAGAAATTACATCATTAGCTAAAGTTTTAATTGGCAAATTTATGCTGATATGCAAATGACCCAAACCTATAAAAGTGGGAAGAACTTGTGACTTGTCGTCCATCTTGGGGTCCATTTTGAATGTAGCCTTTGGCTCCCCAGGGTGTACCTTTGAAGGCCCTTCAAATAAATACCTGCCTTTATTCCCTTACTCCTGTCTTGTCTCTGTTTCTAGGTAGCCACTCAAGGCATCAGTATGACAAGAGGACAACTACTTTGCTGATAAAAGTGAAATGCTCACCGTGTGCCAGTTAAGTGTCTATTTGACTCTCAAGCAAAGGGCCAAGTCTGCTTCAGAGGCAGGAAGTTTCTCACACAGAAACCTTGGGCTTTGGGACAAATATAAAGTGTAGGTCCTGAAATGGCAATTCAGACAGCCCAAACATATAAGTATATATGCAAGAGGTTATGATCAGTCAGAGTATTCAGGAACAGAATAACAAACTGTCCTAGGTTACAATATAAGATGTAACCAAAAGTATGTATTCTATTATCATCTCCAAAAGCTGTTAAAACAGGTGGGGCTGTGCTCGTTATCTCCTACCATGACTCATCCTTGGTAACTCCCTCCAGGAGCTATCTCTGCTTAATGGGCAATCAAGGACCCACCACATGACTCATAGAATGACATCACCCCAGTGTGAGATGCTCCGCCCAGGGGGAAGAACCAAGCATTCCCACCTGGATATAATCTGGGTTTTGGAACTGCACAGGGAGCCTTTTCTACTGCATTCCCAGAGCCAGAGAAAGACCTGACCTTTCTACACCGCCACTGGACCTTCAGAGGAAGACCAGACCCTTCTACAGAATCACTGCTTCAACAGAACTTTCACTCCAGGAGGACTGCAGCCACCATTTAATCAGACTGCTACCAACCCCCCCTGACCGTCAGGGGGTCCGGTTGTATTCTGACTCTGTCAGTGGGTTGTCTTTTGTACTATTGCATTTTTTTTATTTTTCCTATTAAATTGTATTTCTGACTTGGAGTCTCTCACTAGTTTGCTTTCAAACTAGGACACGAACACAGCACAAACATACAACTAGGGGAGTTGAAATCTGGCTTGTGCCAAGAAAAAGTGTTCTTGCTATTAATTTTGGTCAGATCCTCTGTCATATTTCTGTCTCATGGTTGCATCCAGTTTAGAACAATTTTTTGTCCTTAAGGGTAATGTCATTGATGTTACAAATCTGTCATGAATTGCAGTGGCATTATACTTTCTTCTACAGCCCTGAAACCCCCGCTTTAAATTTTACTGTCAGGGATCAATAGGATATGCAGTGCCATGAGTTTGTACTTAGTGAGCTTCCAAAGTCCTTTCTTTTCTCCTCGTGCACGCATTAGGGAATCATTATACTTCCCAAACCGTTGGCCCAGAATTGCATAAGAAGAAAACCTCCCAACTTCAAAAACTCTGGAGGCACCTTACAAAGCAGTGTACTAGAGAGAAAATCAGTATGAACTCTGTGTAGATTGTACAAGGAGATTCAGTAAACTTGTGTACAAGCTGTGCACTACCTGGGTTGCTGTTGTTTTCCTGCTGGTTAAAATGGCTGATTTGAATGACACATTGTCATTGCTGTCTAGTTATTCAAGGTTCCACTTACAAAACTGAGATTCCTTCCTTCATGAAACAGTCAGGTGATAACCTAGGGACAAATTGTCACAATTCTTCTCTGTAACTAATTAGAATTTTTTGAATAATTAAAATTTTAATTAGAGGAGTCTCAGGTGCTTCAATGTCTTTGCCTCTTTGAGGGGAGAGAGATGTCTCTAATAGTTAAAAATTAAGAAAGTAGGTTTGAGGAAAAGAAACTTCGAAGTGTGCAACCTAGCCCAAAGACCCAGTT
The DNA here is from genome assembly GCA_013397725.1 of Rhagologus leucostigma. Classification (NCBI taxonomy): domain Eukaryota; kingdom Metazoa; phylum Chordata; class Aves; order Passeriformes; genus Rhagologus; species Rhagologus leucostigma. The sequence continues at coordinate 484,242 of VZTD01002630.1, forward strand.
CTGATTTGTCAAAATTAGCAGAGAACATGTTACATTTATATTTAATACTCTTCGGGGGCAATAATTCCAAGTTTGCCTCTGCAGTGAGAAAGCACCAGTGGCATTGCTATCAGGGCTGAACTCTGCTCTTTACCCATCCATCTCTCTGGAAATGCTTTCTTTTTGTGAAAGAAAGCTTTAAAATATATTTGCAGTAACACAACCTACACATAATTTTTATGTCTGCAGTTGCCTTTTATTATAGATTACCAGTTCTCCATGGCAATCCTTCTACAGGATATTGCAGTCAAATCCAATGCTGTATCTCTAATATCATTGCCTCTTTTGCAGATATTCTAGGTTCTCCTGTGCCCCTTCCATTATTGGTCAGCCTTAAAGCTGCTTCAACACCAGAATGAATTTATCCTTATATTACTAGACAAAACTGCTGCTATTCTTTCTATTATTTGAACAGCTATTGAGCTGCACAAATATCATCAACTATGGTTCAATCAATAAATCACAAACTTGGAAATATTAAGCACTGCTAAATATACTCTGGTACATTTGAAGGTACTGTTTCAGTAGTTCTGCCTTATTAAGTGTGAGAGCACCTTTTCATTGTTGCCTTGAACTTCTAGAAGATGTATAATCTCCTCAATCCATCCAAGGCTCTTCATTTGGGATTTATTTCTAGAAAATCTTCAGAGCTGAGTTCATCTATATGAGAATCAGTGTTTATTTAATTTTGTTATCCACTGACTGTTTTAAAACCTAAACTTTCAAATTCTTAAGCAAGTTCACAAATACTAAAACAGTTATTTAGAAAGATAAGCCCACAGTCTGCTGCTGACAGGTGACCTTTCAACATCAGTCCAAATTGTCCACTCTTGTTCATCAGATCCCCGCCTCAGATTAATAAAATTTTAACAAAAGCAGACAAATATGACAGAAACCCTTGAAAGGATTATTCTTGACCTTAGCCTAAATCTGAGAATCCTTATTTAATATTAGTGCCACTCTTCATCCTTTGCTATTTCCCCTGTATTTTTCACTCACTATATTCATTAGAGAAGTTGTTTGGTCTAGGTGTTTCAGAAGCATCAGCGAACATGATATGCCACTTTTCAAAGACCAGATTTAGATCTTCTCTTGGGAAAATTCATACTAAAGGATGCATGAATAAGATGCTTGATACAAAAACGGGGGTGTCCTTTTTTACACTTCAAATAAATAAACAAAAAACAAAACAAACCCCCAACCAACATCAGAAGTAACTTCTATCGCTGTTAGTTCTTATTTCAGTGTTCTGAATTGGGGCATATTATAGAAGTAGTTAATGCTACCTGTGGAAGGCCCATCCCTATAAATAGCAGCTGCCACTCACTCCGACTCCTCCTCTGACAGCGAAAGCTCCTCCTCAGAGGAGGGCCTGGGGGAGGAGATGACAGTTTGAGAAGGCATGCCCAGGGTTCTAGGCCTGCCCACCCTTCCAGAATGTTCTTTTGTATTTGATACTTCATTGGTTCTCTGTTAATGTACCCTCCTCCCTGTTTTTTCAATTGGACCCTCAGACCTGACCCCTCCCCTTTCCAGGCACCTCATTGGTTGTTACCCTTGAATCCTCCCAGTTTCCACCCCCCTTTATAAACCCGTGTCCCCCCTCTATTTGCGGAGTTCTTCCTCCGCTGCTCTCCCTCCTGAACTCCCGATCCTGTTCCCCCCAATAAAGGAGATCTTGGAGGAAGCCCCCTCTAGCCTCTCTTTGCCTCTCTCGCCGCCTTTCTTGTGGAGCACTTTCCGGAGCTTCCCCATCTCAGCGTGAGTCAGCCACGCGCGTTTCCCAGACTGCCTCCTTTGGGGGATCTTTGGGGCACTTAGGGGTTTGCGTCCCTCGCAAAGCTTCCAGAGGCTCAACAGGTGGCAGGGCCACAACAGCTACCCCCATACAAACATATTTGTACAGACCTGTGGCTGTGTGAGTAGGAGTGGTGGTGGGTATGGGCAGCACGGGCAGGCACAGATTCCAGGCAGCCTTAGGCTGCTCCTGCCATTTGAACACCCTTCCTCATGTCTCTCCTTTCATCTGGCATCAAGTCCATCAGCCAGCTGGGGAATGGGGCAAACAAGGTCAGTTCTCCTGGGTGGTGTTTCAGGAAAGTCCTGTGCTTTAGAGTAATTTCTTAGAGTGGAAAGTTTACACAACTTAAGACAGCAAGAGAGAGAGATCTCCATTCGCAGTCTTACCGCTCTGCTCACCAGCGTGCCACAGATCCCTTCACCACCACCATAGAAAAAGTGAATATTGCTCTCATCAGTCAAGAAACCAAACGGAATTTTGTTCCTCCTATTTTGTTTCTTTAACAGCAAAATTGGGGACAGGTCATTTCAGTTTTGTCCAGCCTTTTAAGAGGTTCCCTGTATCTTATGTTCTTTAAATTGTCTTCTTCCACAGAATACTTTGATGTAGAAGGTCAGCAGTGACATTAACAATCAAGTTTCCTTAATGTGATCTCAGGTCGGAATTAGAAACACTTGAACAAAGTCAGCATTCCTACAAGGAGACACAAGGATCACTGACATGAGGACCCCACTACTTTTTTTTTTTACTACATGAGGCAACTACTTTTTCAGGCATAATTTTATTTAAAAGCCCAAATCTTCATTCTTATTCCAAGGCTAATTTTTTATATCCAGTTTATAAAAAGTTTCTACATATTGTTAGATCATTTCTCAAGCTTCATAGCAAATAACTTTTTTCCCAAGCCAAATAAGCATGAAATGAGATGACTGTAAATGTTCAGACTTATATTTAAGTGTAAGTTGACACTTACGTATTCTCCAGTTATGCTGCTGAAAGGGCAAGGACAAAAATGTATTCAACATCAAATGTAAGTTTTGATTTGCCAGACACCACAAATCATATCAGCTATGAACAGTTTATTTGTCAACAACAACTGATCATATCAAAATATCTGGGTTTTTTGTGTAAAGGATTTTAAAGGTTTGCACAGAGCAATCAGTGTATTTAATATTAGAATTGAAATTTGCTTTACACGGACACCCACGCCCAATGCATTACCACAGCTACCTTCATCATCTGTCACGTCCTTTAGGTCTGGGTGTCATAATGATGTAGCACTATAAGAACTGCGGTATAGTAATATTTTCCTGTTCTGTTTCTCATCTAAAGGAATTTCATCTCTCATGAATAATCTGGTCTAGGTTGTATGGCATTCTTCTACCAGTCATAAGTATAAGATGAGAATTCTGAAGCATCAGCAAATTTTTGACATAAATCAATTGTCACAAGAGAATTACATAGGAAGCAGAGGAAAAGTATAATAATGGAACAATCAGCTTATCAAAAACCCCACTTTTCAAAACCAGCTAACTTTTAGCAAAGCACTTCCTAATTCAACTGTCAAGAGGCAGCATTTATCAAAGGATACAGAAGAACCTTTGAAATTGCTGTGTGTGATAATTAATACATATTTGAAATGGAGAGATATATTATTAGATAACTATTATTTCAGGATCACTAAAATTCATTTAGGAAGGGTATTTGTACAGAACATTTCCAACTGGACTAAATATCTTTAAAATATGAATGTGTCTTTTTTTCCTTTTGGATGGTACCAAGAACTGAATAGAATTTGGTTTTCTGATCTTCATGATAGATGATTGTACAGGGACCATGGACAAATCCTGAGGCATGTTTCCATATAAAAGTTTTCCGAAAAGAGAATAAATTAGGGGAATTATTTTGCTAGTCTTAACAATTTTTGAGTCCTCATTTTCTTATATCATATGATCTCAGATAATGTGGATAAAAAGGAAAATAAAACAACTACAAGTTCAGAGTTATAAATTGTATGTGAGAATGATTTTAGCACTAAATTATACAAAGTATTGGAACTGATAATGATTGGAAAATCTATTTTTGGTCCTCCCAAAATTAGTTTTAAAGATCTTACCTCAACTACATGGAGTCTTCACTATAAGCAGAATACAAAAAGAAACAGTCCAATCAACATTCAAAATCTTCTCATATTTATGTATCTGAATATGCTGAAGATTGTTTTGTCCGAATTCTAGATTTTCTATAATTTGTGCATTTTTTGTATAAACTTTTTTTTAATAATTTTTTCTGTAGTTTAGATATTTCAGCATTATACTACTAGAGGTCAGTGAAGTATTTAAATAAAGGACAATGCATATTGATTAAAAATTAAGCCACACTTGTACACTTCTCAAATACCACGAGCTGAGCATGTGCTATTCTGTGTTTCCAGAGTTCTCTGCCACCTTTGTATTTGTCAGTCAGTAGATGCAGAATCTTATCAATCACATCATCTACCTGGACTTCTGATCCAGATACAAGATGTCCCTGCGCATGGCACGGCCTTGGACCATAGGACATTTAAAGGTCCCTTCCACCCAAAGCATTCTATGATTCTGTCAGGCCCTTGATATGCGCCTTGCTCTTCTTGTCTCATTCTGTCCCACTCTCCTCCATCCCCTTGTCCAGATCATTGATAAAGATGTTAAACAGGACCAGCCACAGTGCTGAGCCCTGGGGAACACCACTGGTGACGGGTCAGCAGCTGGATTAAACCCATTCCCCACCCCTCTCTAGGCCTGGCCATCTCAGACAGGTTTTTACCGTGTGAAGAGTGCACCTGTCAAAGCCACAAGAAGCCAATTTCTCCAGGGGAATGCTGTAGGAAATATTCTCAAAGCTTTACTGAACTACAGGTAAACCACACCCACACCCTCTCCCTCATCCACTCAGTGAGTCATCTCACAGTAGATCAGATTACTCAAGCAGGACTTTCACTAAGTACCTAGCTTCTTCCTCCACCTTTATCACTATCTTTGCTGTTATATTCAATAAAGTATGAAGATTCTTCTTAACCATCCTTTTGTTTCTGTAACACTTAAATAAATATTTTTATTGACTTTACAGCACTAGTCAGATGAATTTCTCTTTGGACTTCAGCCTCTCTGATTTTCTCCCCACATAAGCTCATGACATTGTTTTAGTCCTCCTGAGTTGCATGCACCTTTTTCCAAAGATCATATACTCTCCTTTATTCCTGAGTTCCAGTCAAAACTCTCAGACCAGCTGGGCCAGTCTTTCCCAACATTTTGTCTTCCAGACTTTGAGGATGGACTGCTCCTGAGCCTTTAAAATGTCGTTTTTGGAGAATATCCAGCCTTCCTGGACTCATCTTTTCTCTGAGACTGGTTAGGGAGGTTGGATCTCAAATAATGAAGGTGACAACATAAAATATACTTACCAGTGAAGTGGAACAAATTTAAATAAATGCAATAAAACTGATCAAGTATATTTGTGATAGAGATAACAAACAAAAACAATATACCAGTAAACAATATAAAATATCTTATTCATGAGACATTAATAGCAAGCTAACATCACATTAATTATATTTTAATCAAGCTTGTTTGGAATAATGGATGTAATATGCCATAATGCAGTGTAGTGCAGATTGAATTGGCTTTGTCTTCTTTGTCCAGAATACCAAAGGGAAGAATAATTATTCTGCTGCAGCATGCCAGCTTCTATTTATGGACTGTCATTTTATTTTTCTAGCAGTTCATCTAAAGATGTGTCATATGAGACCTTCCCAGATGCATACTCACTCTTTCAAAATATGTGTTGTCTCTTCCACAACATTGTTCCAAAAAGATGTGGAGTGGTCCTAAATAACATAGCATATAAAAAAATTTTATCTGATTTAAACATTTTTACCTAAACTGGCAGTAAAGCCCAGTGCTTGCAGACAAAGATTTTTGTTGACTTCAGTGTGCACTTAATCAGTTCTTGTAAAATTCTAAATTAGAATTGAATGTTTCATAAAGAATGTGTTTATATACTGAGTGAAATACTGTAGTTATGATTAAATTGCAGGTTGGCCCTTGCAAAAATATCTTTGCTGTAAAACACTACAGCTTAATGATATAGTGCACCACGCAGGTCATATATATTTTACAGGAAGTTATCCAAAACACACCATTAAAATAAACTTACAGATTTCTTTTGCACATTAATTCTTAAGAGGCAGCAAGAAGAGATACCCAGTACTTCAACCCCTCATATGTCTTTTTCAAGACTGTAATTACCTGTGTTCAGACCTGACTTTGCAGAAATAACTAGATTGCTCCTTTTACATATTTTGTATTTTTTACCATTTGCACACACAATAATTTTTTAAATCACTTAAATATTTCATTAAATGTATTCTTTTGTCGCGAGGTCTCAATGTAAATAGAAATATGATTCAAGTCTTCATGGCATGTATCAAAATACTTTGTTTTAGGAACAAGCCTTAAATGAAAACAAAGGAGGGGTGGGGCATTCATCGTAGCCTCATTGAAATAAGCCTTTAAAAAAAAAGAAGGGAGGGAGACATCATAGCATCACTAAGGTTGGAAAAGACCTCCAAGATTATTAAGTCCAACTTTTGGCCAAACACCTCCATGTCAACTAAACCATAACACTGAGTGCCACATCCAGTCATTTCTTGAACACTTCTAGGAACAGTAGCTCTACTGATGCATTGAAGTGGCTATCTAAAAACAGAGGCTAGACAAAATAAGAGAATAAAAGTAGGTATTTATTTGAAGGGCCTTCAAAGGTACACTCTGGGCAGTAAAAAGGCTCCACCCCAGATGGACGCTGGGTCATGGGTTCTTCACACTTTTATAAGTTTGGCCCATTTGCATATCAGGGTTAATTCTCCAATTATAGCTTCAGTTAATTATGTAATTACCCCAAGTCTGCCCCTCCTCTTCAGAGGCTTTTAGTTTACACATTTTGGGGCCTGGGACAATCAAGGTGTCCTTGAAAAGCAACCTAGAGAGGCTTTGTTATGTCAAACTGGCATGAGTGAACAGTAATTAACAGGCCACACGAAACTTCAGAGTTACACACTAGGCAGTACAGGATTCGAAAAATATAAAAGTTAAAACCTAAGGCATCACTACCACTTGGCAGGGCTGCCCATTCCAGTGCCTAACCACCCCTTTCAGTGAAGAGATTCTTTCTGATGTCCAGCCTGAACTCCCCTGGTGTATCTTGAGGTTATTTTCTCTGGTCCTGTCACAGTTTCCTGGAAGAAGAGGCTGATTGCTTCGTTGCTGCTATTGCCTGGATTCAAAAGACAAAATCTGCAACGGTGTTAAAGTGGTAAGATAAAAAAGCAATTTTTTAATGAAAGCTTTCAGGTGCACAAATATATCTCTGCACATGCATGATAAAGGATTTTTACAATTTTCATAAAGTTAATTAATTAGTATATCTGGCAGGTACATCTCACAGGAGATCAGTTGCCCCAGTAACCCTGGGTCTGTCCCTTGAAGTTGCTCCAGGGGCTTCTTTGCCCTATATCTTGTTATGTCTCCTAAGTTCTGGTGGAAAACAAGATGTCGTTGTCAGGAATTCTCTTCTTAAGAATAAGACTAAACAGAATTTTGAGAATGTGTTAGTAAGGGTTAGCTAATTTTGAGAAGGGCAGGAAAAGCATTAGAAACCATACAACTATATTTTAAAAATCTACAAGGCTACAAATATATGAAAAATACATAAAAAGCAAAAAAAACCTTTAGGCATCACTACCACCCCCTTTCAAGTAGTTGTAGAGAACAATGAGGTCTTCCTTGAGCCTCCTTACTCCAGGCTAAACACTCCCACCTGCCCCAGCTGCTCCTCATAGTGAGAAGTTTCTGACCTAAAGTAGATTTGGTAATATTATTCTCTTATTTACCTTGTTTTTCTAAACTAGCAGCTGATTATCTTACATGGTTTGCCATAAAATATATGGCATTTCTGACTATCTTCCTGGCACTCCTCTCCACACTCTAATTGACCATTTTTCCCACTGGGAATGAATTCCCATCAGGAACCAGCTGTGGTCTGTGACAGGAAATGTGTACATCTGCAGGGCATGGCCTCTCCATTTCATTGGGTTCTGAAATATACATTTTGAAGGACTAAATTCCTTGTCCAAAAACCCTCTCCGTTTCTCAGCAAAGTAATATACTCAACAGTCTCCATTTCCCTATCTCATTTCCCCATGCTCACTGCTGGCATACACATTAAAATAAAATTGTGTTTCATACTACTCTGTGTTCTGTCTGGCTTTGCTGTTCACTCTCTGACACACACACACACACACACACACACAGAGAAGGAGCTTTGTTCACAAAAGTAAGCAGGATTCAGACCTCTGGGTCTTCTAACTCTCGACCTTATAAAGCATTTAACATTTGGCCTTTTGCAATCTGAGTAAATGCCTTTAAGCACTTTCACTGAAGCTTGGGCTTTCCTTTTTTACTCACAGCTACCATACAAGTAGGTCTGGGGTGGAAAGAGGGAAGAGAGTTCTTTGATTAGGAAGGTAATTCAGGCCCCACTGGGGAGATAGGAAAAGAGGAGGCATAGTCCAGGCCAACAGAGCCCAAAACTAGGAGCCAGAAGGGAAAAGAACTGCAGAACCTCTTTCCCCACCTTCCTAAGGCAAGAAGGGTGGTTTTTGTTTTCACTCTGATTCAGTAAATATGCCTTTCTCTGGCAGGTAGTCTCCAGCCAGTCTTTATCTTTCTTCTCATTTTTAAAGAAATAATCAAAGACCCAGCCACAAGGATAAAGCAAAATATATTGATGCAATGAAACTGAAGAGAAGTAGTGTAATTTGTGATGTCTATAAAACTCTTATTTCAGGGCATTTTTCTGTAAAGTAGATTATACAGGACAATTACAGGGAAAATCAGGTAGGGTCTAACAAGAAAGCAGAAAAAAACAGAACTCAAAATAGCAGGAAAATTGTTAACACAAAAAATGTTTGACAGGGAAAAAATCCTACAGAATACAGGCATTAGCCATCTTAACCCCTTTGCAAAAGTTTTTTATCTTCCTTATGAGATGGTAGCATATGCTTCAAACACCTGTGATCAAAAAGTGTGGTGGCACCTGAAATCAATGAAAAAAAAAAAAGAAATTAGAAAGAAAGATTGGAGGGAGATTTTTATTTAAAAATGCTTGATTACAGAAAGGCTAAAGAATGAAAGAACAAAATAAATTGTTGTGTAAATTTTTATGACTTTGTTTATGTAAGACTAATCTTGTGAGGAACATATAGATTCTCCTTTATCAGTAAAAAATGAGGAATTCAAAACACTTTGGGAGATGTGAATCAGAAGCAGTACTGCTTGCAGGCAACACAAAGTAGAGGAAGACTAAAGCTCTTACTCAGTCTTTGCTTGTTAAGTAGCTCCCAATAGCACATTCCTTAATCAGAGGATATTGCTGCTTCTTTCAACTCAGATTTAAAAAAACTCTAAAATTCCCCTTGAAAATGGAAAACACTGCAAGAAATGAAAATAGAACTTCAGACATATTGCTTCAGCTATAAATTTGTGTTCTTGATATTTATTGCACAGCTCATGATTAGCCTTGAAATTGGCACTTGAGAGATCTCACAAGCAATGATTCTCTGAATATTGTTAAAGAAAAAGTGAGTAAATATTCAGGAAAAATGCATCTTGCTACCCTTCAGCTCAGCATTGTTCATGCCATCAAAAATAGTAGCAAGCCATCTTAATAGAAGAGAAGAATTATATTTATTTCTCATAACAGGCAAAAAAAATTAGTAAAATTTTTTAGATCATGATTTGTGCATAAGATTGTCATTAGAGCATGATTTATTCAAGTTTTAGAGGCTCTTGAAAAGTTTTTATATTAAAGTAGATGCTACAGGTGGACTAATAGATTCCAACTTCTTGTTAGGTTTCTAAAACTTATTCCCAGAAACTATAGCTTTTCCTCAACGTCCCAAGAGCTGCTGTACTTGTCTATTATCTATTGATGTGAATGGAAGATCATGGAATCATAGAATCATAGAATGGTTTGGATTGGAAGAGACCTTAAAGATCATCTTGTACCAACTCCCCTACCATGGAGAGACCAGGTTGCTCATATCAAGTTGCTCAGAGCTCCATCCAGCATGACCTTGAACACCTCCAGAAACTGGACATCCACAGCTTCTCCTGGCAACCTACGCCAGTGTCTCATCACCTAAACTGCAAAGAACTTACTTCCTCCAAATATCTGATCTAAACCTACTCTCTTTTAGGTTTAATCCACTCCCTTTGTACTGTAACTACATATTCTTGTAAAAAGTCCCTCTTTATCTTTTTTGTAGTTTCACTTCAGGTCCTGTATGGCTGCAATTAGGTCACCCTGAAGTCTTCTCTTTTCCAGGCTTCATTCTCTCAGACTATCTTCACACAAGAGGTCTAAATATATTGGTAGCCCTCCTCTGGACTTACTTGTTGATGCTTTTCTTGTGCTGAGGATCTCAGAGCTGGATACAGTACTCTAAGTGGGGTCTCACCAGAGAGCAGCTGTAGCGTATTGACCCTGGATGGATTCCAGGCACCCACCAAAACCACTCTGTCATTCCCCTCCACAGCTGGACAGAGGAGAGAAAATATAACCAAGGATTCATGAGTTGAGATAAGAACTGGGAGAGATCATTCACCAAACACCATTGTGGGCAAAACAGGCTCTAATTAGAGATATTAATTGAATTTACTACTAACAAAATCAGATCAGGATAATGAGAAGTAAAATAAGACCCCGCAGGGCCACAAGTCCTACCAGGAAAGCTGCTCCACTGCGGGTTCCTCTCTCCATGGGTCTGCAGGTCCCTGTTAAGAGCCAGTTCCAGCATGGGCCTCCCATGGACTGTCAGCCTCCTCTCAGACATCCACCTGCTCCAGCTTGGGTCTCCTCCATGGGCTGCAGGCGGATCTCTGCATCCGCGTGCCCTCAATGGGATGCGGGGCCACAGCTGCTTCACCATGGGCTGCACCACAGGCTGCAGGGGAATCTCAGCTCCAGTTCCTGGAGCACCTCCCCCCCTCCTTCTCCACTGACCTTGGTGTCAGAGTTGTTCCTCTCACATGTTCTCACCCTGCTCTTCTCTGCCCACAATTACACCTGTGTAATAACTCTTTTTCTTTCTCAATTCTGTTATCACAGAGGCATTCCCCTCATCTCTAATTGGTCCAGCCTTGGCCAGCAGCACATGTGTCTTAGAGCCATCTGGCATTGGCTCTGCCAGACATGCAGGAAGCTTCTAGCAAATTCTCACGGAAGCCACCCTTGCAACTCCCCCATTATCTGTGGGGGACAGTGAACCCATAACACAAAGGACAAACAAAACCCATTGGTAGGACCATCCCTAGGGATGGAAATTCTCTCTAGGTTATGGTGAAGTAAAAAGACCTTTCCCACGATGCTGTTTCATTATGCAAATATATTCCAATTCTGCTTCCCCAGTTGGCCTCCCTGCCCCCTTATACCTTATCTGTTCCTTCTCTAGAAAATTCTCCCTTCCCCACTCTCCCATTGGACCTTGTTCCTCGCCACTCCCTCAGATTTTTCCCATTGGCTCCCATACCCTAGTCCCGCCTATGTACCGCCCCTGTGCCCTCACACCATTGGTCCCTGATGCTTTCCCCACCTCCATATATAAGCTTGGACCCGTCATTACTCAATGTCTTTTTGTTACTGGTCCCCTTCCTGCATGGGGCTGGAATAAATCTCTGCCGTGGAGTTCCACACAAGGACCCTTCCTACCTCTTTGCTGTCGATCTGTCAAAGAAGCTATCCAGTGCATGTGTCTGCGTGCGTGTGTGTGCAGTGGCTGCTGAGCGACTTTCTCTTGGAGTAGTTTCAGGAGGTCATAGCACCCCACCAGAACACCCTCTAGAAACCGACAGTTACCAAAGCCTGGCCATGCAGAATCATCTACCTCAATCTGCTGGCCACTCTACTTTTGATGAAGCCCAGGACAGATAAAAGATGAAAGGAAATTACTTCTACTGAAGACAGCTTCACAGATGGGTTAGGGCATGCAGTGAGGTAAAAAAAAAAAAAAGAGGAAAAATGCTGTAGAAGATTTGATCAACAGTAGCAGAAGAGCTTCATGTTTATTTAGCAAAACCGAAGAAAGCTCCTGTTGTCAAGGTGTGACAATTGTTCTATTCCTTCTTGCACAAGTGCCACTTCTGAAGTAGTTTAGCAGAATTATACAGACAGATATGTGCCCCTGAGGGCTTGATGGATGACGGTGGACAAGTTTGGTTAGGACCTTGTTTCAGATGTGAATTTTAATGAGCCATTAAGACCCCAGGGAAAGAAGAAAAGTTACTGGGAAGTCACACTGAAATGCAGTACCAAAATTGCTGAAGCTTTGTGTGCTTTGTTTTTTTTATATTTTTGATGAAAGTAGAAGGCTGATGGTACTCTCATGTGAACAGCAGGAATAAGCAATCTCATGAGATTACTAAATCAGAGCCAGTGCTGTTATTGCAAGCCATGAGAAAAATGCTTCATGAAGTCTGCACACTCTTTAACTACTTCCAAAGATTTCCTCCTTTGCAAGCATCTATATATTTTTAATCTAATATTACCTAGCCTAACAACAATTTTTTTTCTCCAAATTCAATTATGGCATTGATCCATGTTGCAGATAGACTAGTGCAATGAAGCTTATTTTCACTGCAGGTTACATGATGTTTTTATAACTCAACATATCAGATTTGTTGTGCTTCTGCATGTGCTTTAATATTTGTTGTTAATGTTACAGAGAAGTTTTACTTTCATTAGAATAACAATAATTTTAAAACAAGTATTTGCATATTTAGGGTAGGTGGCAGTGTAGGTTTAGAGGTGTCTATTATGTCATACAGTATTACAGTCTTTTGTGGTTCATTACAATACACTCCACAAATTATGAGTCATCTACTTCCTACCAAATGAAATTTGCTTTCAAAATTTTGTTCAAGCATAATTGTACAGGGAATAGGCATAGAGTAGAAAAGATGCAAGTTTTAAAAAGAGCTGTTTGTTTCACAGAATATTTGACATGCTTCACTAAACATTCTAAAAATGGCAGAAATCATACATGACAGAAAAGCAGAATATTCTGTATTTCCCTAATTGCTTTTCTAGTCCAGTGTGGAATGTTTTCTCAGAGTCAGTGTGTATGTGACAGCTAGGGACAGGATTGATATTATTCCTGAAACTTAATCAATTTTGGTTGTCTCATCTTGATAAGGAGAGCTCATGAAATAAAGTTACTCTGTTTTACTTGTGAGGCTTAGATCATGCATCAAGTTGCAATAAATATGTAGCACTTGAATGAATCAATAAAAAATACCTACCTAGAAAATAAATAAGAAACACGTACTTTTTTTCCTGTTTTTCCTTGTCTTTTCCCTTGGAGAGGGATACTGGAGATACGTTAAGACTGGGATACATGACAGAAGGTAATATTAGAAATTTAAGTTTTAAATACAACATCAATTAATTGAAGTGGTTGAACAGCTCTCTAATTTCCTTTTCTCAAGGAACCTCTGTCTGTAGATAACTAATTCATGGGGACTAATCCAAGTGGATCCCAGCCTGGCTTTAGTCAGGACACCAGCATAGCCTGCATAAAAACCTCCCAATTTTTTTGTTTAACCTACCTCTTTCTCTAAAGATTAAGACAGATACAGATTTTTGAATTTTTGTTTTTGTTCTGGGGGAGATGGGAGAGAGTGGGTTTTGGTGAGTTTTCTGTTATGTATCCAAAGCTTATTTGCAAGAAGTAGAAGAGAACTTTTGATGCTGTAGATGAACTTTAGTCTGATAGGAAAGCCTCAGACCACACTATACAAGCCTCTGAAGCTGCTTCTTTTTTTCCAGCTGTGCTGAAATACACATGGGAGTCTCCAAACCTGTGGTACAAATGCCCACAGTAAATATAAAATCATTGCTTTCAAGCCAGAAATAGCTTTTGAAATTATAATGTTGATTTTTCAGGAAGCAGCAAAGAATTTGCAAGTCCAAGGGCAATCAAGAGAAACTTCCAGGTTCTTGGGATGACTCGTTAAGGGATTAGGAGTACAAGTAGTGTCCTTCTCCATCCTTCCAGTTGCAGGGAATGATGAGGGAAGAAACAAGAAGAGCCATCAGTTCTATCCATGATCAACTCTATCTGCAATATTGTGGCCAGCAGGACCTGTGTTAATTCTCTCTTTTCCTGTCCTCAGCTGTACAATAGGAATAAAATTAGTGGAATGGCAGGAAGACCCTAAAAGGAGGGAAAAGTCTGAACTATACTGGGAATTGAGAGATAGGGGAGGTAGTGTGTGTGCCTGTGCATGAGAGAGGAGGTGGGGAAAGGGTAAGAAAAGAGAGAGCAAATCCTATGCTCCTCTGTTCCCCATCAATGTGTTCTTAGTGCTGCCTTGATAGAGGCTTTTAGTCACTCAGCTCATTCCTCAAAGCTGTAAGGAAATAAACAAATTCCTTTCACAAGCTCAGCAATATTTTTTCTATTTAAACATCATTTGGAGAGACAGACAGAGTGACTGCTCTTATCTTCCTTTCTTTTGTGCTTCATCTGACAGTTATAGTCTCTTTAGCCATGTCTGCAAGCAAAACACATCACGTTTTATTTCCGGAGGGTCTCCTGTCACTGTAATGATGCATGGCATCTTGTTAAGGCCTTCACATTAAACACAGAGCTGAGGGCAATCTGAGCTGTATTCCTGGGGTGACTACGAAGATTGAAATACTGAAGATTACTGAAAGCAATGAATCACAATGACTACAGGCTGGCTGAGCAAAAGAAGCATATGAATAAAAGTGTTCCAGATCTTCTACTTTGCATTCTCTGTAGCCATTTACACAATTTCAAAGTGGGACACAGTCATTTCTATTCAGCTATAATAACGTTTGGACAATCTGGCCTCCTGAACTCTGTTCAAAAGCAGATACTCACCGTTTGCCCAATTAGAGACATTATTATCCTGTTACATGCCAGGAACTTCAGATTCTATAGAACTCTTCTGTAGATCTATTTGCTGCATATGTCTTAAAGTTTCTATAGAATAGAAGTTTCTATAGAAGGAAATAAAATGTATTGCAGAATGAGCCATTTGACCACATTTCACTCACTATATGTCTGGTTTAGAATGGAATTAATTTAGTTTCAGATATACTCATTTCTATCCTTTGATCATTAAATGATTTAAGGGTTTTTTGCACCAGCAGTGTCATCAATATTTGACCACATCTGTTGTCACATTGACAGAATTAGCCAATATTCTTGTTAGAAACAAGTGATTAATCAAATGTCAGCACAAAGCTTAACAGATTCTTCCCAAAAACTCTACAGCCTGAAATATCTCATTTAAATTAGTCAGTGGGTACTTTTAAAGAAAAAGCACTTTTACATAAGCTGGATTGATTCATATCTTAAAGCAGAGATGCAGGAGAGCCCTAACATTTACCTGAAAAGAGTATGTTAATTCAGCTATATGTAGAAATGAGGAATTTCTAAGGAAAAAAATCTCCCTTCCTGAAGAAAAAAGAGCTCATTAATATTGTCTCTTTTTATTTTTTTTTTTAAGTATTCAGGTTAAATAGGTACAGGAGTTTGTATTTGACTCTTTGACAAATAAGAAGTGTTAAGGACACAAAAGAGCCTCAGACACCAGGCATTTAGCAACCTGAAGAACTGTGCACGGGTTAGCATTGATTCTGTTTTCTCTGACAAAGTAAAGCCTGTGGATCTGCCTATGTTTGTAGTGAATAGGAGTTTGATTTATGTTTCTTAGGCTTACTAGATCTGAAAATGATGGGCAAAATTTCTTTCTTTTTTTTGTTTGCTTGAGGCTTTAGAAATGGCAAGAGAAATGGCCAGTTTCTCTGTGCAGATTTGTAGCTGAATCACAGAATTACAAAATCTTTGGTTGGAAAAGTCCTCTAAGATTATTGTGTTCAGACATAAACCCAGCTCTACCAAGTCCACTAAACCATGCCTCTAAGTGCCACATCTCCCTGTAGCAATGGTACGTAGTAGCGTTTCATTAGTCTAAGGAGGGGCAGTTTTGCAGGTCGTCTTTCTAATATCTTTAAGGACCTAAATCTTGAATTTTTGTAGGAGATTTTAAAAATCTCAGGACTCATCCATTTTCCTAAAGCTCAGTCACTTTGGGCAGTGCCTGCTGGTGTGTAAAGTGGTCAGCACTGCTTCTAAAGGGAAATTTTAAGTGCCTTACTCATTGTATCATCTTGCCAGCAGTTGTGACTCAGTAGCTGATCATCAGCTTACTGCTTCCTCCTCATTCACAAGCTGAAAGGAGGAACAGTTTTCTACTGACATTTCAAACTCAGCCATGCACAGTAGCTTAACAAGTCAGTATTTCTTTCTGACATCTGTCTTTTCAGCTTCAACATTTAGATTCTGGCTAAAGATTGATTTGTTCCTTCTTTTTAAAACTCCTCAAAAGCACGATATCTAGGTCCCAGAGAATAATTTGGTGTAATAGGTGTTTACTGGACCAACATTAGAAAAGCTTCTATTATGTCATGTATTCCTTCTGAAACCAATGTGAAGGCGATACTTGGGAACAGTCTGAATTCCTACAGTCCTTTAGGGCAGGAGGAACAGGGTGTAGTTCAGAGCAGTCACTGACTTGTGCCACACAGTTGTGCCACAGAGACTGTTCTCAGGTTGACAGAAGGCAGATCTGTCTTAAGTGTGCTGTGATGCACCCCAGGTGTTCAGTGGTACAGTGAGTTCCCTCTCCTACTCCACATCTGTCATCCCAAGTGGCCATCGCCTTCCTGAAGATCATCTTTAACCCAAGAACAGATCAAAGCTGGGGTCTAGTTGTGTAGGCAGCTTGTCATCTGTGGGTTGTTCAATACAGTTATTTACTCTAGCAAGTACAAGCTCCTAACTCTAGCCAGAAAACTGTAAGCATGAATATATATGTGCTTACTGAGGTGTTCATACTCATACCATTCATGGAAGATGTAACCATCAGGAATACCAGTGAAAAGAGGCAACAAAGTTAATAAAGCACAAGTAATCTTTCCCTTTTTTCCCTCTTCCACTGTATTTAGCCTTTGCACATGTACCCTGCTTACATTTTATTCCTAAAAAATAAGCAGTGTGGACCACCATGATATTTCTGTAATCTTAGCTGTTATATACACGTGAGAATAGCAAATTATAGGGAGCTGAGTCATTTTGCTAGGCAAAATTCATTTGGCTAAGCCACACATCACAAAATCCCAGCAATGTTTCACCAGAAACAGTTTCCCAGGAAAGGTGTTACAGGTAAGAAATAAATGTTCCTTCCTGATCTCCTGGAAGGAGAGGTTTTCTGGGAGGCAGCACTTAGGTTACAGTGTATAACTGCTGCCAAATTATCAGCTGCTCTTCCTCACCCTATATATGGTCTACGTACCCATGCCCACTCAAGTACAGCTTTATATCCTTGTGTGAGTAAGCACTGAGGTTTAAGAACTCACACAATGCTTACATAAATAGAATACAAATGCAATCTCAGTGAATAGAGCACATTGGCTGTTGTGCTAGTGAAGCAGAGGGTACATATTATGCTGCTTCAGACTAAAACGAAATACAATTTTATCTTCTAAGGGAGATGAAGTGAACATCAGAGCAAGTTAAACAGTACATGCTGTGAGTCTCTACAGAGGAAAAATAGTGTCAAAAACCTTAGCCAGAGGTTAATTGATAATCGGTTTAATTATTCATTTGTTATTAATAATTACTAATGAGAAACATTAGAATAATCAATGTTCCAGCCCAGTGCTTTGCCAGATGTCATGCTAATTGCAACTCAAGATAGCAGTAGCTTAGCAAAATACAGAAACAATTAGCATGATTGACTCAAAGCCACCTCACGCCTCTCTGGAGCATTGTTCTAGCAGCACTACAGAGCAGTATAAAATTCTCTGGGTTTGCAGAGTGGGAAAAGAACATTCCTAATAGCCTTTGATATAACCCAGATTTGTCTCGTAAAAGGTAGAAATTACAGTAAGTCTGACACAAGCAAATATATTTGCTTGGAGAGATCACAATCACAGGCTAATAAGAGAGGAACTACAAAATAACCTACAGTGAATAAAATGCTAACACCAGTAATGGCTAATTGAAATTAAAATCTACTCTTTCTCCCATGAAAAATTTGTTGCGCTTTAATATTTCCAATGAAATTTCACTTTTAAATTATGCTTTATGACCTGAAACAACCATAAACCACTAAAGTACCCTGTTGTTATTCAAAATACGCAAAGTAGCTTCTTAAACTACAGGTATTGTAAAATGCTGAGAAATTAAATTTTATTCTATGCAGAGATAAGATTTCATTCTATAGTTGAAACAGGAACTTTCATCTGGTTTAGATGCATAAGCTTCAGGACTGGATGAAACCAGAGGAGGATATGTGCATCAAATACATCTTCCCATCACATAACAGAGTTCTCTGTGTCCCTCCACGCCCAGTTTGATCCTCAGCTGCAAGATGAAAACTAAAATGTCTGTCTCCACATCAGGGACTCCAGGTGGCTCTGCTCTAACCTCAGACTTCCTTCCATTATTCAGTGGCTCCAGGACATAGGCTTTAGGATCAGAGAGTCCAGAGCAGTAGTGCCAACACCCATCAAAGAAAGAACTGGGAACGGCATGTAACACCAGTCCATGCAAATCTGAACGAGGTTACTGAAAGTTAAGCAAATGCTGAGTCTACCTAATGAATGCGTCTGAGCCGCCTATCAGGTGTTCAATCAGCCATGAGCAATGGGGTACCATACAATCTGGTGTAATCAGATTATAATCTTGAGTGACTGGGATGTACATAACACAAAACTATTCTTTAATTGAATCTGACACTTAAAATAGGATGAATTTTTTGATTCTTGTTGGAAAAGATGGTTAAAAGCACACCTGCCTTGATGATCACTGTGTCCAATCCTGTGCATGAACCACAGTTCCTAATCACAAAATTCTGTGTGGCAATCAAAAATCAGCAGTGATTCTGTCGGCTTTATCTGATTAGCATGTGGTGAAGGTGAGAGGTTTCCTCACTGAAAGTTGGTTTGTGCCTGAGGGGTCTAGGCTAGACCCCTGGCATGGTCTCATGGAACTAAGGGAGTAAGGTAACATGACCTGCACTGAAGCTGCAAGGAATGAAGAACATTGATCAAAGGGAAGATTCTGCTACAAACATCCATTTCTGTGATGTCTTGGGTACCTGCTGATGTAAAGCTGGTACCTGCTGCTGAAGCTTAGTCCTTAAGTTATAATATATTATTTATCTAGACAGAGGTAAGATTTGGCAGTGCCTTAGCCATATATCAAACACTGCTGTGTTGCTTTGAGCAGAGGCACATGGGAAAATGCTACAGTGGTCTAGGAAAAAGGATTCTGACAGATCTTTCTCCATGAGATTTCTGACTGTTGTAATTGTGACATGTAGTTAAAAGTCTTGGGCTTTAGGACAAACTGTCCTAAAATTCATGAGGCTGAGCTGGTAAAGACAGAAGAGAGGCAGGAGTTTGCAAGAGTTTCATCATGAGCACAAACTCCAGTATTTTGGTTGTTCCTTTTTCATATATATATATATATGTGTGTATATATATGCAGTTTGTTGTATTATATCTGCAATATCTGGGGATTTCTTTTTATAATCAGTCAGAATATCTGCAGTATAAGATACATACATTTTTTGTTTTTAAAATAACAAAATGAAATTGGTGAGTGGAGTCATAAAATAATGGAGAAGCTGTTCGTCAAACACTAAAAGAAATACCTTCAGGCATTTCACTCTTCCACAGAGAACATAGAAGCACTCATCTAAGAAATACAATAAAACAAAACATGTTTACTTTTAGACCCTTTCTTTGGCTTTTCTTTCGTGATACATCTTCTTCTGGAATTTTCTGTACTAGTTCACTTTATGTAGAGAGTTTCATTTTTGCCTCTCAGTGATGTTTCTTGTTGGTTTGTTTGGGTTTTTTTAGTCTGGAAGTCTGGGTATGAAAGTCTGCTCACTCCCTCCTTTGCAACGTACTGGCTTTCACATGAGAATCTGTACACTCAGCAAGAACCTTATCACTTTGATGGATTTGGTCACATAATTATCAATGTTTCACATGTTTATGGGAACAGCTTGAAATAATTTAACAGTGTTCCAATTGTTGCATGTAGATTACAGCATTAAAATTTTACTGAACATTTAATTTCTTTTTGATAGCAGCAAAAATCACAGAAATCAGCAGGTAGTAGCTATTAGTTAAAAGGGAAGAAATAAGGAAACACTCACATGAACACGCCTTTGAAAATCAGAGCTCAACCATACCACTGAGTGAATTTCGAAATAGGACTAGAAGGGACCTTGAAAGACTGACTAATATGTCTTGGATAGATAGGCTGCATGTTTGTCTAAACTATTTTTAAAAGACCTCTAGAAGAAAGCAATTCACAATGTCACTATTTCTCTTCTAGTACTTCTCTTCTCCAAGAATTAGACAGTTGTTTTTTCCACTAAACTGACTTAATTTCATTGATGATCAGTGAGCAGATTTTTATCATCTATTTTTATTATACATGGAGAAACAATTGATAATGGTTCTCTTCAGAAAAAAATAGTAGTAAAGAACTTCAAAACTTCCCTTTGACGAAGACCTCACATATCCAAAATCCAATCTTCTTTTCCAGCAGTTGGTCTAGCAGAAGACATTTTTCTTTTTTGAAAATCTGACCTTTCTCACACATTTAGATAGTTTTGCTGCTGGGTTTTCACTATTTTACACCAAATGATAAGTTTTCTTTATAAATATCTTAATGTAATCAATAAACCTTCCAGGATTTTAGGCTCCTTTTCATCAGTTGCAAGTTCCTCCTACATTCTCTCAACCATCATGTCTTCCTTTTCCTATCCACAATATTGCTTTTCTCTTACACATCATTCTGAGTCCCACTTCTTTACCACCTCCTGATACTTATGGTTTACTAGATGTCATATTAAGACTCTTTCCAGTATTTATAATATCTTGTTTCCCAGGAACTTTCCCAAAACCTCAACAGCATGCTCTCATTTAGATTCAGGCTATATCCATCCACACCGTCCTTGGGAACACAAGGCACGGAACAGATGAAGTGCATCCTATTTTCTGACTCAGCTGTGTGCATGCCACCACTGAGCACAGAAGGCCTGAAGCTTAACACTGCATGGCTAAACTGCCACAAATGCAGGCTGAGCTCAGGCTGCTCACAGACCCGCTTCTCCCTCCGGGACTCTGTGTCAGGCCCTTCTGCAAGAGACCCCTATCAGCCTACATGCATCTGTGCACATTTTAAATAAACCAGGGAAGGCTTTGTTGGACTTGGTTCTCTGTTACCTTTTACATCAGAGAGCATTTGGCACTGCTTCCACATTTAATACCTTTCCATGTGGATTCTTCACCAGCAAAAAGCAATGAATGAGTTGCTTTGAACGAGGGCTGGGAGATTCCCACAGAATCCAGCTACCCATCTTTGTTGTTGACTTTACTGACCTTTTTGTGCTCTGCATTTTTGAGGTCTGTGCCTCAATGCCTACTGATATGTTTACAGTTACCTTGCAAACACAGCCACCACAAAAAAATTAGTTCAAGTATAATACATTACAAAACATTTTCTTATTTTAACAGAATGAAGCATAGCAATAATATTTGTTATGCTTTGGGTCATTGGAAATCATTAATATTAACTTTTCATATGTATAATAATTTTCATATGTCTTGATAAAGTAAAAACAAGGTAAGAGTAGTATTTTCTCATTTTAAGAGCATTTTGTCTGACAATGTAGCTTAAAAAGATGTCATAATAAATTAACTTATGGCTGTTTTAAAGTTTGTGTCCTGCACAGTTTCAAGCACACAGACTACAGTATCTATAGTACTGTATCTATACTAAGTACTAAGTACTTATCTATATCTAAGTACTGTACTTATCTATAGTAAACTATCTTAGATAGTTTTTCACTTTAGTATTTTGAAGGATTGTTCAACTTCAGGGCATAAATCAGTAATTACAGGCATTCATTTGCCAATTTGGGAAGTCACCAAAACCTTTCAAATATAGATTTGTCAAATCTCTTCAATGTAGGAGTACCTATTTAAAATGAAAATTAATATAGTGCCAGAAATAGCCTGGTTTGGAAAAGATTTTTTGACAACTTTATGAACTATGAACATGTTGGATTTCACCATCAGTATGCATCTCAGTCTGTTAATGAGTCATTACTGTTTTAGCAGAAAATGTATGTCACTTCAAAGCAAAGACAAAGATCATGATTTGGCCAACAGAGCATCTCCTTAATTTTCCGTGTGATTTTGCCAGAGGCAAGAAGATACCACAAGTGAAGTAAAGTAGAGGTTATTGGCAATTGAAGAAATTGTTACAGATGATGAGAGCTAATTAATTTGTGATTCCATACCAAACTGTTGTCCTGAATATTCCTTGTTGTGTTTAATCTGCTCTGCATTTATATTACAATTATATTTACTTTTATATTTATATTACAGCAGGTCTTGGACACACACCAGTAAAGATGCATCTTCCTTTCCATTACCCATGGATGAATAGCACAGAGTTCACACAAGGCAGTAGCAGGTTTTACTAAAATGAAGGGAGCTAAACAAAGATTACTTTGATGGACACCCCTGTCTCTGTGCAGCCGTGAGAGTCAGTCCAGCCGGGCATATATTGCCTGCAGGGGGGAAGTCAAACACGTTCTAGGTCTCCTCTTGCCCTGCCAGCCCCACTCCATTTCTCTTTCCAGGCTCACTGCAGGTTAGCATCAGAGTGAGAGCCAACACATGGACACAGAGGATAGCCAGGGATTTTAGTCTACAGCCAACATGAAAACATAGCTCCAACAACTAAAGCCTGGGATTCAGGTTTTCTAACAGTGCGTTCCTTAGGTGTAGCATAAAATTAGCAATTTTTTCTCATATCTCTTCATGTAAGAAACACTTTGGCATAAAGTTCATTTATGGAATGCAACCTAAAATGAACCAACATCGTTATTCTAGGATCCTTCCATATGGTTCAAACGGATTTGGTTTTGAGCAGAGCAAGAAGCACACACTACATACATTTTAAATCATAATAAATGTGGAGTAATGCCATATGTGCTGAAAAGTCAGGGCACAGCAGGAAAAGGGTCAGCCTCTGTTCAACCTAATGACTCTGCTAGTTTTTGCGACAGAACAATACTCTGCATCTATAAGGGATTTTTTTAGTTTTGATACAAATAAGATGACACAATGAGAGAGAGGTAAAGCAGCTGCCTTTCTTTTCTCCTGGGCTTAATTATGACAGCAGGTGAAACAATATAAGGGGCTCAAGTCTTATTTGGTAAGTGAAAACTACCTACCAACACAGCTGTTTTGTTTATGAGAGGTGGCAGGGTTGGAAAGAAATCCTTATATAAAAAATAGCAAGGAAATTTGTGAGCAACAACAGAAAAAGTAATTGTGTATGCAGTGGTTTTTTACGTGTGAATAGGAAACTATACTTGGTTTGATACTGATTTTTCTCTATGCAACATACTGTTATTTACAACTGTGGATGTATATTTCTTAGATATTCAGTGCTGCATGATTTATGCTGTGTCTCCATCACTGCATTATGTTATGTAAGGCACCAGCTGAATCCTGAGATGAGTCAGCTGCCAAATATTGTATTAAAAAGCTATTGTTTCATAATGAATCAACACTCTTTGAAGTAATTAAATCCCTCATTGTTTAGTTTAATACAAGCGATTTCAAAATGTAATAAAACATATTTTGGAAGTGAGTCTTACCAGGTCCCATTATTATAGCATTTAGCTTCTTTCAGTCACCAGTAAGACACAATTGTCAGTCTAATAAGATTTATAACCATGAATGTTTGGTTTCCTTAGCAAGTAAGAGCTAGCAAGGCTTATTCTGCATGCCAGCCATTTGTAATTGTAACCTGTAACTCAAATTTGCTTTTGTTCCACAGACCTGATGCTTCTTATCATTATTCACCACTTACCGGCACTGCCGCAACTCTGCAGGCTTTCAGACAGTTAAGAATGTCTCATGAGTGTGGCCATGGTGTAAACCAGTACAGAAAAAAAACGTCCATCCCCAAAAGAGCTCTTGCTCTATATATAGACATTCATAAGCACTCTGTTTATGACAGCAATAACACTTCAGTGTCAAATGATGACAGAGACAAGGCCTGCCGGGCCAACTCACCAGGGAATGACAGAGTGAGGCTGCATCTTTCTCCTTCTGGTGGAGGGGTTTACACCAGACTGCATAACTTGTACGACACTTGTTAATCCTCTCAGGACAGCAACATGTACAGAATGACAGCTTGGATGGTTAGGATGTTTTGTGCTAAGGAAAAGCACTATTAATTTTTAATCTACCTTTTGCAATGTATTTACAGCAGAAAAGACAGAGTAGTACCTTATTCTGGGGCCAGAGAGTGCTGAATTTTGTGATGATTCTTAGCTATGAGAAAAAAGTTATTCTACAGTCCTGCACTACAGCGATAGAAGGTATAAAACTCTTGGCCAGAGTGTTTGTACTGGAGCTTTGAGGACTCCTTTAGGTATCCTCAGATTTGTCCATGAGTGCTATGCATGGGTAGACTTTGATCTGAATTCAGTATTCTCTGTGCAGTCAGTTTTGATGTGCTCTTGGCCACCACTAAGATCTGCCATCACAGCCCGTGACTGCTACAATCTCCTACTCATCTAAGCACTCATGACTTGGTAGGACACATCACTGCAGTCTGCTAAATGAGTCACCAGCCAGAATCAGGATGGATGTGTGCTAGCTGCTCTCAAACCCAGGCCAGCCCACCTACAGACATCAAACATGACAAAGAAGATGAAAATGAGAATGGCTATTTGCATGTCTCCACATTCAGTAGAAGATAGAGTTAGCCGTTGGTGCTCCTCCCTTGCATTACACAGTTGAGACTGGCAAATATCAGTGCAGTACGTAGATGTTCTGAACTCCTCTATGCACAAACTAGTCTCTGGGAGCGCTGGGATGCTACAGGTTCATAGCCTTTTACAAAATAGGTCCACTTTGGGTCTGATCTTTTGTAATCTCTTAATATCAAAGTATGGGATCTGTTAGAATGTCTGAAGACAGTGAGCCAGGAAGTTTTGGCCCTGCTCATGATACATGAGATACCAAGAGCAATAAATGATGTTTCTTATTGAGTTTAGGAAGATGTCAGTGAGGTCCTGTATTGATTTTTATTCACTGGTGAAAACTGAAATAAGCAGAAAGAACTTTGTAAGCACCAAATTTCTTATTTCCATTGAACTATGAAAAACTAATGCTTTAACTTGCCATACCCCTGGCATGGCTTGTTGTTTGCACAGAGATGAAGCAAGCGCATGCCCTTCTGTCATGAGTCTGAAGTCTGTAAAATGCCATGCGGGTCTGAAGCGGATGAATCTCACCCGTTCACAGCCACAGAGTCTTCCATTCCTTCCAGGTCCTGACATTACAAACCAGCAAGTGATTTAACCAAATGGTGTTATAAGATTTTACACTGATTGTGTCACAGATTTTACACTGAGCATTTTCAACTTTACTGCAAGTCATTTGTACTATTTCCAGCCCGTGTCTGGGTAACAGATTGATGTTTGCAATCTGATATCTAGTTTCTTGTGCTGCCTACCTGCTTATTTAAACAAATCCACCTTGCTCAACCTGTGATGGATTAAATGTTGGATTGCATCACAAAGGCTTTTACCTTCATGACTGAAATTAATGAAGATCTCGTCCTCTACTCTGCTGAGCATGAGTGGTTCCCTGGTTCCTCTGGATAATTTTTTTTTAAATTTTTTATTTTAATAACAGCTTTATGGATGTCACTCATTTCGTGCCACTGCCTTGGTCTAGGCAGTGCAAAGCTCCAGCATAGATCAAAACTCTAACGTTCTGTGAGTTTACAACTGAAGAACCACCATGGACATATAAAAATATCACCATTTATTTAAACTAATAAAGTCATAATTAAAAATGTAATTATGTAAATAGCCTCCCAAGATCCCTGGGTTTTTTTAAAGAATAACAAACAGCCTGCAGCATGTGAAGAAGGCACTAGGGAGTTGTGTAATCAATGTTTAGTTTATTATTTCTTAGTGTATAATTATTTCATTTTTCAGATCTAAATATCTTTTTTACTTTACAGGCAGTTTTACACATACAACTCTGAGTTGACTACAGCGTTTCCTATCAATATTATGTTTTTATCAAAAGCAAACAAGCATATGAAAAAAAAGACATATTAAATAGCTAAGCAGTGCCATTACATTTTTAATTAGAAATTTCAGAATGATACAATCCCAAAAAATTGGATATTCTGTCCTGATTTGGTTTCAAAAGAACTAGAAACCTATATGTGACAAAACAAAAAATTTGGTATCCAAGCCACTTATCAGTGAAGAGAAAAAAGTGAGTAACATTTTGTGAATGACACTTTTTTTGGTAGAAGATAATTTGTGATACTTAAAACTTTCAAACGTTAAAAATTGTTTTGGGCTGTCCACTTATTGGTATTAATGATAGATTTTACGTTACTTCCTTGCCTTAAAAAATATCATTAGTTAACTTTACCAGAGCAGTTGTTCATTAATCAAATCTCTATACTGATTTATTTTATATTTTATTATCTTTTAAAAAACACCATACAGAGCTGTGTTTTATAGTCTATATCATGAGCTGCTTTAATCAAGCAAGCCCCCACAGTCATTGAAATTACAGGTGCATATCTCATAAAAAATTGTCTATTACAACTGTGGTTTAGAACCATCCTCAATAATTTTGTGAAGTTTCACTTTTTCTTACTTGTGTCTGTTTTTAAGGCAATTACCTTGTTAATCTGTTTGGCTTTCAGAGCATAACATACTGAATACAACATCTTTATTTTACAGCTTACAATTCTCCATGTCCTGTGGAATCTTAGTGTTGGTTCTAAGTGAAATCATTACCTAGATCTAAGAAGAGTGTTTAGTTATAAGATTACTTACACGGGGGAAGTTAAACACCTATCATTCTGTACTCCTAGGACTAAAATGACTAATATATTTTAGAAAAACAAACAAACAAACAAACAAACCACAAAAGAAAAAGCACAGTCAAAACACGCCAAAAAAAAATCCCCACAATTTTTTGTGACTAAGCATTCTGATCACAGGTCAAATTGCTGCGGAAAGGGGAAGCTCTAGGATGTCTAAAGTGTACTCACAGAAGTTTAAAAAGCTGGTGCCAGAATAAACAAAATTTGACCCAAACTTTCTGCAACCTTGCAAGGCCTTTTTCTTTCTCCAAATCAATTTATTTCACAGTCATTTTAAAGGTGTACTTTTCCAAAGCTGATTTAATTTATACCTTTGACTTCCCATTCTTTCATTTCATATGTTCCCCTCTCTGTCCTTACACTATCTGTGATTCTTTTCAGAACATTTACCTCACTGGAGCTCTTGCTCTAAAGTCATAATTTTTCCACAGTGTACCAGCCCTCCAGGGGCAGTTAGTCCTTCCTTTCTGGATTTTTCGCTAACCTTTTCCACAAAATAGTGTAGATATTAATACAGGATGAAATTACTGTTATTTATGACCACTGTTTGCTTCTGGTGCTATGAGCAACATAATGTTCCCATTTCCCTAGTTTCTGATGGAAAGCAAAATTTTAAACACTTGAAATTTTAACCCAGAGTTTCTAATAATTAAACTGTGCTTAAACATGTTTAAGTGTACAATAATTCCTTGAATGCCTAATTTAATAAATGTATCAGAATACAGTAATAGCTTAGGTCAAAACAGGTTCAGACATTCTTAGATTTTGACTGCATCATGGTAGATTCAATGACACAAAACCTACAGACTGATATCACACTCACATCTGTGCTTTTTTTTTTTTCCTAAACATTCCTTACCTTAAATATTCATATGTTTGAATCCACGTGTGTTCACATATTCAACATCAGAGTCATCTGCTGTGAGGTACATTTGAATTCCATGAGAAATTCTCCTGCCTTTAGTTTGTTTACTCTGCACTTCCAAAATCTGAACCAACATTAAGATTCAACAGACTTTCCATTCTAAGTTAGTCACTTGTGTTGTTAGGAAATGTTTTATATAGAGAAACACACATACACACACACACACACACACATACACAGAGCAAAAAATGCCACAACTTCTTTTCAGTTAAACTTAGGGCTGTAGAATACAAACAAGGTAGTTTGTTTATCTGTAGTTCTGTGTAAGCATAACTGCTACTGATTTTTCCAATTTGCATATCATTCGCATTCTGCTTTATGCTTTCATTTGGAAATGCACTACTTCAGGCAATCAGTATGGTCTGCAGAGCTCAGGTTTCTGTGATGTCAAAAGCACATTCCAGAGTTGTTCTTTTTACTGTCTTCATGTGACCCCACATTGATCAGAAAAGGGCTTTGTGGAATGACAGAAAAACGGCAAGCTGGTATGAAAGCAGTTTTAAAGAATAGGATTTTCTTTGTATTGTCCTATTTAATTGCATTTCCATAGATAGAGGAGGAAAAATTCAATTTCAGCAGACTTAATTTTAGCATTTGCATTATTGCAGTTCTTGAGAAAGCCCTGTGAAGCCCAAAACAACAAAACTTCTGATAAAATCCATATGCTCATCCTCAAGCACACAGTATTTTAATCCTAAACCTACTCCATTCCTGTTAGAATTTCTGCACTCTCGATGATGAAAATACCAGAAGAAACACAAATCAGAAGTTAGAGCAAAAAAATGTTTATTGTAGACCTTATGTTTTAAGCTTATGGCATGATTATCTTCAAATGTGTTTTTTCCTCAGGCCTTTATCACACCAGACTATCTAGGCATTCAAGTTTTGACAGGTGGAAGGATGTATATGTCAAATAAAAGAAAAAAAAAGAGGTGAAATAAACTTGGACTATTCAGAAGCAAGAGTAAAGAAGAAAAATAACAAGTTGGGATGCCAAGTCTTGTAAATTCACAAGGGCTGACAGGGAGCAGAGATCAAAAATCCAAAATTCTGCCAAAAGTTTTTTTGACAAGTGTTGAGTGATTTGGGGCATGGTGTTTGTTTGGGGGTTTTGTTTGTTTGTGGGGTTTTTTTGTTTGTTTGGGGATTTTGTTTGTTTGTTTGTTTTCAACAGAGGATTGATTTCCTGATTTGGAAGGGAATTCATTCTCTTTCCAATTTGTTGTGCTTTTCTGTGCAAACACTGCTTTTTTAGATATATTTTCAAGTGTTTCTTTGTAAGCTCAACACCTCTAATACACAAAAGTTTTCACTGAGAGAATCAAAGGAAAAAAATAAAAAATGCCACTGAAAAAAATCTGAGAAGTGTAAGAGTGTGATTGTGTGCATGTTCACGCTTCCTTTTTCTTTGCTGTACAGAATTAATGGAATAGATTCAAAGTGTAATGGAGATTTTGCTTTACCAAGCATCTCCTAGACAAGTGCACTGAAGGAACTCCCACACTGCCCTGTAAAATTCATAAGTTTAAGTTAAGAACTGGAAAGGAACATAATAACCAATGATTCAGATGTGAGAGGCAAAGTTTTGTTACCTCTCTCTAATATCTATCAGTCCATCATTTTTCTTCTTTTACATAGCTTCTACTTTTCCCTAATCACTGAAAATTTGTCCTGACCCTTCCTCTTGCTCCTATCAACCTGGTTTTTATCTTTCTGAAATAAAACACAAAGAGAAACTCTTCCAAAAACAGGGTTCATTCTTCCTCCACCTCAGTGTATCAACTGTACAGAAATATAATCAGAAACTAAAGCCTTCTCTTTTCTGATATTTCTTGTTGATACTGTATTTGTTAACTTTACATGACACTGCCCAAATTTTTCAAAATCTAAGATATATGGTGTACCAAAGTTGAAGGATGCAATGTAATCCTTTCATGAACCAAATGGGTGCCATGTTACAGCAGCCACAGGCCAGTGAATGGCTTCAGCACACACACTATTGAAGCAGACTATGCCAGCACAGATTTAGACCAAGAAAAAGATCAAAAACTTTATTTTGCTTTGAGAAAATAATTAATTGCATTTAAGATTTGTCCAGTTCCAGAGTTACCTACATTAGCATATATATACAAGTGTGCAGAAGCCACAAGACACTCAGGGCATGTAGGAACTGAATTAGACACATCTTCCTGTCCAGATCTCACTTATTAAAGCTAGATGTGCACAACTCCATGAATGCCAGAATCATATTCTTTCCTTCAAATTCCAACGGTGAAAGATGTTATTAATACTTCATAATCTTCTACGTCTGCAAAAGAAATTATTTCTTAAGTCATGAATATGAGGAAAGTAGAGATCAGAGTGACAGCTCAGCCTTAGCTCTCTCCTGGCACTGAAAGTTTGCTGTCTCAGCTGGATTCCTGTGTATTTGGGCTCTTGGTTCCATACTATATACAGCATGACATCAAAACCAACCATAAAACATGTGATAACAGTACTTCTTGCAATCCACAATGTGCCCTTTTCCCCGCAAGAGAGCAGTTAAAAACATTATAAAAGAAAAGTTGCCTAAACACTGGCTTTTGTATTCGACTACAGAATTTTCTGTAAAACAGGAAAATATCAGAAGGGAAAGAGACATGAAAGTTACAGCTGCAGCCTGCAGCAAATATTGCTAATTTTTATAGTGATTTTTTTTTCTGTGTTTCAGAAAGCACGAAGCCAAGGTTACAGGAAATCACTAGTCCTCTTGAGAATCAAAACTTACGAGGAAAAAGATCTTACTTGGTAAAACTATTTTGTTCATTACTTCTGTTTTTTGTAGAGTAAAAGCAGTCTGCATTGATACATTCATATGTAGTTCGTTACAGCAGAGAACAGCCCCATTTGTAGCTATAGCACATTCTTAAAAAAAAATCTCACTTTTGTTCAGCAATGCAATATTTCAGAAGACTTATGGTCTCTAAAACAGCTATCATTTAAGGATGTTTTCATTCTTTCAGTCACAGTGTATGTCAAAAGTTGTATGTTTTCTACTTCTTTTCCTTTTTATAGGTCAGTGAAGGCTGAGCCAAAATCCAAAGAAGTTTCTCCCTCAGGAAGCTTCTGTTGTAGTTCTGCATAGTCTGAGTACTGAGCTGGAACCCAATGACCAACGGAGTTAGTACAGAGATGTCTGCAGAAAATTGGGAAATAATATCAAAACAAAATATTCTGTAGAACAGAGAATATTTGACTGTCTCAGCTTGTCATGGTGTTTTTTGCTTTCCTGCTTGTGCTACAGAGCTGTTGCTCTTCCTGGCTCAACGTATTCTGTGGTTGTAAACCCAAACTCAACATCACTTTTCTGCCAAAGGGCACCCACTGAACAAAGGAAACGAGAGCTCCCCAGCCACCACCTTTAACATGATGACATCTTCAGAAAAGACGACTAAATACATTGGTCCTAGGATGTCAATAAACTTCTTTCTTTCATGGGGATTTCTACTAGTAAATAACAGCATTTTTATAATAAATTTCAGCTTTTCAGTACACAGATGTGTTAAATCTGTATTCATTTGGTAAATTACAACTTCCATTAAAACTCCTGATTTACTAATTCATACCTATTATTAAAAAATAATTAGTAGGCTTTATTCACTGAACATTTACTTTCTAATTTGCATCGATTTACAATCATCCTATGCTTTGGCTGTTTTGTACTTTACTGATCAAAATACAGAAATGCAAAAATATCTTAATTTTCTATGTACTCATTCCTTTCTGGCAATGGAACATGCAAAGATGGACTTTGCAATGATAAATGCTTATAAGTCACTGGCCCTGAACTAAAGAAGTCCTCAAAGCCTGGAAAATCCCAAAGAGGAAGTTTGTCAGCACTTCTCTCTCCTTTCTACCTAAAACCTCTAATTTGGCAGTGCCTGCTAGACCGTGTTGCAGTATCAAAGAGGGAAGGGGATAAACTCTGAAGAAGAGGTCTACATTTAGAAAAGCTGAATAAAATTTAAAATATTTAAATAGCTTCATGCCTTCAAAATTTCAAATTTTGCAAATCATATAACAGCATTTACCTTCCTTTAAGTTAATGGTTCACGATACATTGTCATTAAGGGTTTACCAGGAAGTAAGATCAGACCCATTAAAGGATTTACTTACACAAAACTGGAGGCTAAACTTAAGTCAGTGTACTCCTTGACAGCTCTGCCTATGCTTCCAGCTAGCTTTGATCCAGAGCTCCCTGGGAAGTTGTAGCATTTCACTGTGTTCAAAGTATTTAACTCTGCCTCTCCAGTGGTCATATAAGCACAGGCATAATTCTGTATCATCCCACAACTTTGTGGCTCCTAGACATTTTGCACACCTCTGTCATTCAGAACATAAGTGAGGGCTCTCAATAGCTGCCTCTCTGCCTTCAACCCTTTACAGCCTTCTCTGAAGCTGGCCCTCACACCTTAAGTGATTTACCAAAGACTGCAGAATTATCCAGAGACTCAGTTTGTGTTGGAACAGAAAAAACATGAGTTTCATTCCCTTGGTTTAACCATCAATACTATCCCCGAAGTTTCTGATTCAGAAGATAAATTTGAATGTACAAAATACAGTGGCCAAGCGGACCATGGGACTTGTCCATCCACTTGACCACCAACTTTCATAAGTATTTCATGACTATCTATTTTTTATATGCACTTCTCTGGGACTGCTATGAGATGAAATAAAGTACACAGCAGTTATTGAAGTATAATCATTAATTGCCTTGGATTTTCCTCTAAAAGTATCATTAAGTGTGAATGCAGAGTTATGGCCTCAGTGATGCAGAAATTTTTTCTGCCTTAAATGGTTTCTCACAGGTGTTTAATAATATTAAGCTTCTTATCAATTTCCCATTACTGCCTGTTCAGCAGGTAAATCAGTGAGATTAACTGTCCCTCCTGAGCACGTGTAGCAGTACGTGACTGTGACTTTATGACGATGTGTGCTGTGAGTGGGACATGGTTTGAGCACAGCAGAGCCACACACTGGCATGTCTAACAGAGCTCAGACCCTCAGCAGGTCACTGAGAGCACAGCGGGACAAAGGCTGAGAGCTCTGCTGATAGCCAGCAATGCTGTGGTTGCAATTTTACCTTCTGGAAGTCTCTTTCTTTTTCAAAATTGTCTAAGCAACTCCTGTCTTCAGGAAATTTCTCTGTCCTTTTTCTTAAATCCTGGTTGATTTTGCTTATCTCATCCTCCTCTTCCCTAATCCAAAACCACTCCACATAAGATGAACACTACAAGGGAAGTGGATCACAGGTGGAATAATATGGACAATAATCTAGCCAAAAACATAAAAGAATAGAAAAATATCCTTGATAATTCCTCAGAGGGTTTTTCATCTATTCTTTATCCCCTAATCTATTTCTAAAACATAGGATT
The DNA here is from genome assembly GCA_013397725.1 of Rhagologus leucostigma. Lineage (NCBI taxonomy): Eukaryota > Metazoa > Chordata > Aves > Passeriformes > Rhagologus > Rhagologus leucostigma. Next base: position 517,586 of record VZTD01002630.1, read on the forward strand.
TTTAAATTCTCTGCTTCTTGCAGTTTCTACTGTTCACTGCATAAATAGCCTAACTTTCTCCAGCGGTGTTACCAAGCTCTCACACATCTCAAGCTTCCATTTATATTGCTAGAGAGCCAAGTGCAGGTGAGAAGGTTAAGGTTCATCAGCCTCTACAAGTGGGGGACCAGTTCCCCGAGCACACCACAGAGTTTCATCTTGCACATTTTCATTAAAATCATAAAGAATACAGTGGTGAAGGCAAGATTTGAGGTTAAAACAAATCAAAGGGTAATTTACATTAAGTGTATGAGATTTACAGCATCTGCAGGAAAATTCGATCATAAATTATTGCTGCTGTAAAAATGGAGTTACTGAGAAGAGAACTTTAGCATGGTTCTCATAAATAAGGAATGAACAACAAAGTGGAAATTAACTGGTCAGACACTAGTGTCTCAGAGGAAGAACTGACTATCTGCTGAGTGAATATTAGCTGCTCAAGTGATTACTGGACAAAAGCAGCACTGTTTACAAAGAATTAAGGTGTATGGCTCCAACACAAGGTAAGAAAACAGGAGAGAAATCATTCTCTTGAATCTGAGATGAGGTAGACCTTACATTTAGAAGGGTGTTCAGTTTTAATCACTGAGATTTAAAATAGGTGGGGAAAGCAAGGAGCATGTAGTGATCTTAGTAGAAAATTTTAAAATTTAAATTCTTTATTTTAAAAAAATGTCTAAAATTAGGTAATTTGCATGTAATAAATAGGTGTTACATATAGCAATCTTTTGAAAAAAAAGATTTATTGAGCAGTTTTTCTAATTTTGAAAAAAATAGTAATTTTTCCTTTGGAGACTATGAAATATTAATTTGACCAATATAAAAGATTATTTGGATTAAATATATTCACTAAATTTGCTCATCTGTAACAACAATAGCATTATTACTAAATATTGTAGGCACTGGGGTTTTAAAATACAAAGGAGAGCAATGGAAGAAGAGAGTGAGAAAATAATGAGAGAAAACAATCACAGTAGGACAGCAAAAAAACCTGGAAACATAGTTTAAAGACTGTTTATTCCTATGCTTTTTATTCCTTCATCTCTAAAAATAAGTGGAAATGAAAATCAGAAATTAAGTGGATTTGCGAACCATTTTCACAGAGAAATCACCTGTGCTATAGCACAATGCATGGATGAAAAACTAATCAATCTTTACAACAAAACATTGTATTACCACTAGTAGGGTGATCTCTCATAATTCAGAATGCATATTTGCAGGGTATGAAATGCTTTAAGGTCATGGAAAAAATAAACAAACCCCACACAACTCAAGGGCAAGTGAAAATGCAGAAGGGTAATGGAGAGGAAAACACAAGAAGTGTGAAAAGTAAGAAAGAGTAAGGAAAGTGAGAAGAATCAAAGGAGAAGAGAAAGGACATTTACGTAAAATGCAGAACAGCTGATAAAGCCTAAAAGACGGTAAGAGAAAGCATGAACTCTCTAGAGAGAAGTTAACACATCTGACCTGCTGAACAGCAGGTGATCCATGGCAATATTTTAGTTTCTGTGTTTAACCTGTCATGCATCAAATGGCACATCATGCAAAATATTTTTATTTTCAGTTTTTTAACAGAATCACAGAATATGCTGAGTTGGAAGGGGCCCATCAGGATTATTGAGTCCAGCTCCTGGCCCTTCACAGGATTATCCTCAAGAGTCACAGCATGTGCCTGAGAGCATTGTCCAAACACTTCTTGAGCTCTGTAAGGCTTGGTGCTGTAAGCACTTCCCTGGGGAGCCTGTCCCAGTGCCCAACCACCCTCTGGATGAAGAACCTTTTCCTGATATCCAACCTAAACCTGCCCTGACACAACCTCAGGCCATTCCCTTGGGTGCTGTCACTGATGACCACAGAGAAGAGATCAGTGCCTGCCCCTCCTCTTCCCACATGAGGAAGTTGTAACTGCAGTGAGGTCTCCCCTCAAGTCTCGTCCAGGCTGAACAGACCAAGCGCCCTCAGCCACTCCTCATACAGCTTCTCCTCAAGGCCCTTCACCATCTTTGCTGCTCTCTGCACACTCCCCAACAGCTTAATGTCTTTCTCATATTGTGGTGCCCAAAATTGCCCACAATATTCAATGTAAGGCCACCCCAGCGCAGAGCAGAGAGGGAAAGGACTTCAGATTCAGAAGTGTCGCTAAAATTCTATGTGTAAGAGATGTATTTAGAGAGAGTCTAAGGAGATATATTTCCCCTTAAATAGCAACTTTCAAGGAAGAGCCTTTTCAAACACTCTCAGATATATTACTCATTTGTTTGCAGTTCTTAGACTTTGAGTCTTTCCTGTATCTTTCATGTTGAGAGGCTTCTTCAAGTGTAATGGAAAAGGGAGGCAACACAAAGCCTGGGTGAGTATCTAAAAGTGTTGTTACATGAGCAAACTGTCAGCTTCCCGTTCCCATTGGGACTGTGTAAAAACAGTCCTCATTAAGTTCTGAAATAGCACTGGATATTCACAATGACCTTTCTTCCTTTTTAAAAAAAGGTCATTCTATCTTATTTCTGCCAGTACTAGTTAATTGAGATGTGAATATTGTGCCTGGGTTGCACTATAGTAATTTCAAGAGGGGCACTAAGCAGCCATCACCTTGTAATAACATTTGGCCATTCTCACTGGGAACCTGCACACAAGTTTTGAAGACATGTTTGAGAGGAAAGGCATTGCATGCCATTATCTTGTTCCCAGATGCTGAAATTCTACTCTGCTAATGCCTAGCAACACTAAATTTTTATATCAAAACCAGAAATTTACTGGTCATGTTCTAGACAACATACAACTGTGGAAATTTTATAATGGACATAATAATATACTTACCAGAGAACACAAATTTAAATCTCTTTTCCATATTGAAATAAGATTGACCGTTTTCACAATATTTCATGTATATTACTCTTACTGTATTTAGAAGCTGCTTAACTGGCAGAACCCCTGTGGAAACAGAAAAACATTTCAGCTTCTTGAACTCACAGTCTCTATTAATAATGGTGTTGAGATAAAACTGCTGTTATTTCTTGAACCCGTGTATAATCCAGGCAAACACCAACCAAAATGCAGCATTTAACAGCTGCAACAAAGCAAGGAATTCACATAAAGTGGGAAAGGGTCAATTAGCTGGGAAAGCACTGAGATGAACACCAAGTCATAGCCACTAGCAACAGTGAGCAGGTTTGCTAGTGTCAGGTGCACCAGATTAATGGTTAAGTAATCTTACTATCAAACTATTTCTTAGTTACACTATCACAAACTGCATCAAATAAAGTACCGTATTTAGAAGAAAATGTGTCATCCAAACTGATCGTTAAAGGCAGTGGAATAGTTTTTGCCATGCCAAATAATACTTTGTCAAACTGACATGTAAGACAGAAGAGAGTAAATGTTTTAGACTTTATTATTATTATTATTTCCACCTCTTAAGGTGTAGTATTTTCTACTGAGTTACTGGTCAGTAACATTAAAACTAAAGTTTGCAAAGCATTGTTAGTCACTAAAAGTAAATGGGTTTTTTTTCAGAAAAATACATGGAATCTTAGCATCATAGAATTGTTTAGCTTGGAAAAGACCTCTAAGAAAGAATTACATCCAACCATTAACCAAGCATTACGAAGTCCACCACTACATCCTGTAATGTCCCATCCGCATGTCTTTTAAATACCCCCAGGGATGGTGAATCCAGCACTTCCCTGGGCAGCCTGCTCCAATATTTTACAACCTTTTCAGTGAAGAAACTTTTTCTAATATCCAATCTAATCCTCCCTAGGTGCATCTTGAGGTCATTTCCTCATCCTACAATTTGTTACCTGGTAGAAGTGACCAAGCCCCCCTTGCTACAATCTCCTTTCAGGCAGCTGTAGAGAGGGATGAGATCTCCCCTGAGCATCCTTTTCTCCAGTCTAAACACCCCCAGTTCCCTCAGCCATTTCTCATATGACTGACTCTCCAGACCCTTCCCCAGCTCCATTGCTCTTCTCTGGACACGCTCCAGCCCCTCAATGTCTTCCTTTTAGTGAGGTGCCCAAAACTGAACACAGAATTCGAGGTGTGCCCTCACCAGTGCCAAGTACAGGGGGACAATCTCTTCCCTGGTCCTGCTGCCACACTATTGCTGATCCAGGCCAGGATACCATTGGCCTTCTTGGCCACCTGGGCACACCTGGCTCATGTTCAGCCACTGTCAACCAGCACCTCCAGGTCCTTTACTGAAGGGCAGTCTTCCAGCCACTCTGCCTGAAGCCTGGAGCACTGCATGGACTTGCTGTGACCCAAATGCAAGACCCCCTCTTCACCGTGAAGATTTTTCATCTTGCCTTACAGCTTACAACTGCTTGATGATAAATCACATTCAAGCACTTTCCTCTAGCAAAATCATTATACAGTTAAAGTAAAATGACAATGATTTGAGAGACTGTGACTCAGAGGCACAACAGTTTAGACATTTGCATGTATGCAAGTATTCTGTATGCTTTGTACTTCTCTGTATACCTGCCTTAGGAGAACTCGAACTTTAGTAGTTCCAGTCGCTACTAGAAAAATTGGGTTTTTCCTTTGCTCTTGTTCATATAAGGAAAAGGGAAGATGTTGAACTAGGTGAATTCTCTCCCAAATTCAACATAGCAGGTGTACCAAACTTTCAGTCTGGTACTATTTTGTAATGTAAATCAGTTACTGCCATTCCAGCCTTGCCTACTGTAGGCATAACAGCATTTTGTACCCATGTTTTAAAGTTGACAATTCATTTTAATAGTTCTTTTCTGAGAGGAAGTAAATTTATAATTATTAGTTCATGGAAATGTAGATTTACTTCTGTAAACCACCCACATTTAATGATTCATTTAAGAAACTGACCTTAAATACTAAAAAAAAAAAATCTCTGATTATAATATATTAATATATTTTCTTTTAGACTCCAGGCAAACTTTATTGATAATTTTGGAAATCACTATCTTCACGAGTAACACTCAACAATTCTTGTTTATTTCCACCACAATGTGAGCCACAAACAACACTGTCCAAAGTTCCATTTCTTTTCCTATATGGTATGTTATTCACTTTGCTAGTATGCTTATCTTCAGTTTTATGAATTCGTTTTTGAAATCTGTTCAGTTAGGCTGTGACATTAGAAGCAGGGCAATGTTATCGACTGCCTATAAGAAGATTGTTTCTCTGTCTTATTTAAATAAGATGTGTAAACAGCTGTCAGAGTTCAAAAGGAACAAACTTTAAATGTACCTCTTTATTATTGGTTTAATATGCTAGACCCTTTCTTGTTTTCTGAACTAAGACTTTGTCTAGTTCATTTTAAGGTTAATTATTTTTGCTGATCATACAAGCATTCAGACTTTATTGAATTCAAGAGTGACATATGACTTCAATGAGTTTAATTTTCAGTTCACATTCAAAATTAAGCCAATTGTTGAGAATCAAATAAAAAAAAATAATGTGGATTGTGGACGGAAGCCAGTTACTTACATGCATAACTGCAGTACAAAAATTGCACTGCAGGTTCCTTCCACCTCTGGAGATGCCGAAAATCAATAAACAGGATGCTATTATTTGAGGGGCTTGCTGTAAATATCTCTACTCAGCAGTGTTTCTGTTTCAGGTCTTCTGCACAAACACCTCAGTGAGATTATTTCTGAGCAGCTCATTGCCTACTTGAAAGTAAATGTGTTTCTGCCCAGGTTTCCCAGTGGAAGGGCGTTTGTCACACCACAGCTTGGTACCTGTTCTGTAACACACCACCTCCACACAGTGTCAGCTCTAAATATAAAGGATTGCTTCTTTGTATTTCTTTTAAGGTTGAGAGCAAGTATCCAGGGTACCTTACATCATCAGTGTACACCAAGACAAATATCTTAGCTTTGTTCCAAAGACTGGCTAAGACTCCTGCTTTAAAATGCAGGGTGCATTACTCCCTATCACTCATTTTCTTGCAGAAAATGGGCACATTTATTCGATTTGTTTAGATATACATTCAAGGGTGAACTGAGCCTCATGCCTCTCCAATGCTACGGGGACATCCTAAATGGTTAACTTAATGTATTTAATATTGAGACAGATTAAGGGCAGTAATATAAGTGCTGCTTCTTCTTTCTCAGATTTTGTCAGGCCCTCTGGACATGCAATTGCAGAGTCATGGGCTCCTCTCTCCTTCAGCACCATTGTTTCTCCAGAAGAAGGAGAGGAGAAGGAGGGCCTTCTATTCCCCAATCACCATTTTCTCTCCTTCATTTTGTGATCTCAGGATCACAAAAAGCATTCCCAGTTTCTTTTTCTACCAACAGTAAAGCCTTCACCACACTCTGCCTGCTCTTCTCTCTAGCCAAAGATTCAAGAGCTTGGCAGCCATGAGCCATGAGCCATGAGCTGACAGCCAGCACACACGAGGAACCTTTCATCGCAGTCCTGGGATTGTTTCCGAGGCAGCTGAGAGGTGACAGCTGCTGCCCCTGATCAACGCTGTGCCAAAGCCGAGAGACTGCAGCAAAGCAATCTCTCATTTCTGCTGTGATGCAGGTCAAAAGTCTTGCTCCTTGGATTGAACCCAGCCTCTAAATTGCCATATATTGCACAGACCTGGTCCAAGAATAGGGAACAACCTGGGGAAGTGGCTGTACTCCAGAATGTCAAGTGGCAGAACATTGCAGAAAGTGATTTTTCTGTACAAATTTTTCTGGAAATGGGTATTCATAATTAATCCTGTTCCTGCTGCAACCAATGGGAATAAGGTCCAAAGGTTGTCTCCAATTTAACATTTACTTTACATTACACCTTTAATTAAACTGACTCTGAATGAGCATTAAAATGAAGGTGGCAACTGATAAGTTAATGCTATTCTGGATAAAGCAAAAACAAAATATTAAAAATGATGCCCAACTGTGAAAAATAAAGGGAAGTAAAAATTGTTGGTTATGTGCATGAATACTGTAAATAGACTAGAATAGTCAGGTTAAGAGCTAGTTAATGCTGGAATAACATATAGGTGCTTCTTATTGTTGCTTTTGCAAAGTGCAATTGATATATATTTTTGAATACTTCTATATTTGTGCCAGAATTTTAGTATAACGAGAAAAATATCTGAAAATGCATATTTGTTATCCAGAAATAACTATGTGGGGATTTATTTGAAAGAACTAAAGTAACTTTCTTCCTTTGTTTTTAATTACATTTGTAGCATCTTCTTTGAAGATATAGGAAAAATATTTTAGCTTCATCCAGATCTTGCTGAAATTGACAGAAAGTCTCCCACTGAGTTCAACAGGCATTGGATCAAATGCTTGGTAACCTCAGGCATGATTTCTCTGGTTCCCTCTGGTCTAGTCATGTTTTGAGAGAGGTGTCCCGCATTTTCCTATCTTAAATAATTAGCAAAAAAAATCAGAAAACAAGTTTTGGGGGGTTTTCCATAGATAAAATGAAAATATGATCTAATTGTAAAATACCTTGTGCTCCACTAATTTAAATAGTATGTATATGTATATGTATGTGTATGTCTCATCACTATTTCTCCTTATTTCTGTATCTTCTTATGCATCAGCAAAGACACTGGTTATGAGAATTTTAAACACAGTTAATAAACAAGCAAAAGTTTACATCATGTAACTCATCCCACCAATTGTGCCACAGAAAACACATTTATTCATATAGCTTATAGGCCCAGTCTGGGCATTACTGAATTAAAAAATTAAAAATTAGACGAGCAATTTAATGCCTGCAAGTTTGGAGATCCATCCCAAGTGTCAAGACTTGTCATTTCAGAAGAAGGTTCCCCCAGCATTTCTTGATTTTCTTTGATGTTTTTTGATTCAAAACCAGAATCAAGAGTCTGTCAAACGCTTGCAGAGCAGCTTCTTTAATAGCCAGGTTGCCAAGCTGTCTGACTTCTTAAACAGCTCACACCACCACTCAATTATTGCTTTAACTGAGTAAATGGATTGCTTAATATTCATTACATTATTCAGCAAGCTACTTACCAATATCCTAACATATTTTACAGGATTTTATTTTCATGAGTCATGCTGACAACTTTAAAGCAAAATTTCCACTGTACCTTCTGGTCTCCGCTGTGAAAAGCAAATTCATTAATTTAACATCTTCTAAAAGGAGTACATTTCCCTGTCTGTAATGATAATTCATATGATAGAGAGCAGAATCCTTACTATATTCCTTTTTTTTCCAGTAGCATTACTTTGAATGTATGCATTTATATTTGTGTGTAACTATAAATGTGCATATATATATACATATAAAAATGTATTTTATACCTGCAGGCATATCATATCTCCTTCACAATTTTTGCTCTGCTCCTCCTACGAAACTATTTTGCCTCATTGATTTTCAATAACTCTAAAAATACTTTTGTGTAATGACTGCTCAGGATTGTACATAATTGGCTAGGGATTTAGATTCAGAATTCAATGCATCTGCTTAAAGACTAAACACAATATATCTAGTCCTGGGAAACAATAGTCTGTAACAAAGTATAGCATTGAACAAATAGGATAGAAAAAGCGATACTCGGTGAGGTGATCACATTCATGGAACAGCTGTTTTGCTAATCAGTTCATGATACATTGTTCCTTCTAAATTTCCATATTTTTGTTGTTCCAGGGATTTATGTGCTATATTGCAATCACCAACAGAACGAAACCCCAGATATTCAACATCAGAAAATATTTAGACTATGTAGACTTAAATACAATATATTCTTTCAAAAGTAAAAAAAAAAGTGAAGACAAAATGCAGTAGTAGAAACCAAGTACTTCAGAGGTCTTTTTCTGTCTTTTTTCCTGTCCATCCTTAACTATGGTCATTTAGATACTAGTTCAGATCTACCAGTACTGTGGTTCAACTTGTGAAACTGTCATGGTCTGTCATTACTTCCAAACCCAAACAAAATGTTATTAAGGCAACTTATAATAATATGTCCTAAAACAACCAAAGTCTTCTCAGCCAAGGTCCTAAACAAACCACTCTACCCTTCTGAAAAAAACATAATATGAAAGTGACAATAAAACATAAGCTTTATCCATATTTCTCCAAGAACTTCACAGAGAGAGCTCCAGCTATGAATACTTCCAATTTTCATCTGATAATCCATAGACTTATTTTACAAAGGAGGAAAAACAGATGATGAGGATATAAAATAGTCAGAAAGATATTTTCTAAGACCAAATTAGGCAATGTTTTTTTAGCAAATGATGGGTTTAGACTGCATTCTGACACTGGCAAAAGTCACATATATGTCCTAATGTGTAGTAGGACAATATATAGGGATAATTATCCCTCTATACCTATTCAGGTTATTCTTATTAAAGACAAAGGACGTTAAGCATCTAATTCTCTAATATCTTCTCTCAAAATCCTTTAATTAACCTTTAAAATCTTATTATTATTCAATAAGAGAAATGAAAGTAATGTACTTTGCCTACTTTTTAGTTCTAAGTCAACAGCCCATATGGAATAGTATGTTCTTCTTAATATTTACCAAATGATTAAAGGATTATGATTTGGGGAAATATTCCATGAGTGCATCATAAACCTGAACAGTTAAAGAAGACTCAACAGTGCCCCCTGTGCTATTAAGATCACGGTTTTAAGGTATGTTTTATAGTTGGCATAGACTGTCACAAAATAAATGTCCACCTCTGAAGTGAGACTCTGCCTGCTGGCTTAGTAACCCTTTATCTGGCGATACAGAACTGGTTGCTTTGTGACATATACTGGGTTCACCCTAATTGGAAATCAATTTATTTTCATCTAGCACATATGCTCATGTCCAGGCCCAATTGTAAAACAGGTAGAAAGAGAGAGAGGAGATGCAAGTTGTCATAATTTGAATAATTTTTATTCCTACCTGAAAGTTGATGCAAATGACAGGAGTTTTATTGTTAATTTTTTATTTTAAATAAATCTTTGAGGAAGCTCTAGAGTTGAACCTCAGAAATTCTAGAGACATGTTGAAGTGCCACATATTCATAGCTGTGAGCACATGACTACTTGCTTGCACAAAAAATTAATAGTTGAGATGCTAGATTAAGTCTACATGTTCTCTGAGTGACCATTATTTTGGAGTTTTTGTGCCAGTTCCTGGTTTGAGATCACACAATATTTGATCCCATCATCCTAATTATTCTCACATGAAGTCTGAATATTGTAAGATTAGCTCACAAATCAATACCAGAAGTGCAGAGCAAGAATGATCCGGATAAATTATAATATCCTTACTTTCTTGATGCAAAGAAACTACCCTCAAGATAGTTCCATTTTCACTTGGCCTTTGTGTGGAATTGAAATATGAATCTTGTTTAAAGGTCCCAGAGGAACCTCATCTGATTGCAGTAAGGCAGTATTTTTTTATCATTGTTGTAATTACCCTGACATCAGTGGGAGATAATTTTGGTGACTGCAGAGGATTTTCTATATTGCTGTGTTTCAAACCAAATCTTGCTCTGCTATTGCTTTAAAGTGAACAAAAATGGTCCTATTCCTTATACAGCCAGAAGTTCAGAATATGCTTAAAGGGGAAAAAAAAATAAAAGAAAAAGTATGGCTTTATACAGAAAAGTTTGAACACTCAATTTTTTTGCCAGGGACTCCAGAGGCATTAAGCTGGGCTGACCACTCTGTGCTCTCTGCTGCATTTCTGGCATGCTCTGCAGAACTGCTACCCCCACTCCTGTTTAAATAATCAGTGAAGCAATTCTGGTCCAGGTGTCAGAGTCATGTAAATACCAAAACCCTGTGCTTTACACCAGCTGAGAATATTACCTGTACACGAAGTCCCACAGATATCAATGACAAGGCAGAGGATACTTCATGCTGTTCCCAGGCAGAGGTTTATGCTGTCAAACCTCAGTGCTCAGTGTTTTCCAGACACCAGTATGAGATACTCCTGGTAACACTAATAAAAATGTCAAAGAGGGGAAAATAAAAGTGAGAAACTTCATTAATTTCAAAGGAATAAAACCAAGAATGACTTTATTATTAAGTTTACTCTCATCTTTTTCGAAAGGATTTTTTATCCTTGAATAAGAATGATTTTTAGTGTTACAAAGCCAGAATCTGGGCTCCCTTTATAATTCCTGACTGTGAGGCAATCTCTATTCACAGTTTGCTGACACAAATTAAAGATGATACATAAATCTCAGCTGATAAGACTTTCTCCGACGTGTGTCTTAAGTGTATGTTTCCTCCATGAGATTCAGGATTGTTTATGCTCTTTCAAAAAAAAATAAAATTTGTGGATTGCATTGCTTGTAGATTGATAGATGCCCATGAGACAAGTCAGGCCAAATTTTTCCTGTAACTGTTGCGTAGTTTTCATGCCAGTATCTGCACATATCTGCTCAGCCAACTGTTCCTGACAGTCAGGAACTGAATGCATTAAATAAATGCAATAAAATTCGTGCCTTTCATACGACAAGCAGACACAAGAGTCTCTGCTTTCTCTGTTCCTAAGTCAACAAAGATTCTTATAATAGATATTTGTATAGGAAGAAATCAATACCATATAATTTTATATCTTTTCCAGTAACTTTTTCATTACATTAAAAGAATGCGATATAAAAACAGCACTGAAATGAGATTAATTTAAATGAAAACACATATGTGGAATCTTTATTGCTTTAGTTTGGTATAATTTTAAAAGAATGTTACTGCAGATAGAAAATGTTATAAATGCATACAGAACTCTTCTGGACCAGGAAATTGTACAAGAATTCTAAAGTCTGCTTTAAACAACATGGGCTTTTCTTTAGAAACAGCAGACAAGGTTCCTCCAGGTTATGAATTAAACCTTCTTCCTTACACATTGTAAATGTTTGCGATGGCTAAATATGTAAATAAATTGAAAACATCTATGACTTGCAATAGCAAGATTGCAGTGATAGAGCAGCAGAAATTTTAGCCAAGAGAAAAAAATCATTAAAGGAGAAAGAGGGGGAAAAGAAAAGCAGGTGAGCCACAGATAGAAAAAAAACATATAACTTGTCACATGCATTGCTTTCCCTGAAAGAAGCCACAAGTCAATAACATAGAAGATATCCAAGAGCTGCTCCAAGACACATCTGGCTGGTAGAGTTGATAATCAGCGCTGGCACTGAGAGTTTTTGCAAGACATGCATGGAGGTACTCCAGCAACACAAGGAATACATATCTTTGAAAAATGCATTTGAATTTAAGAGCTTATAAGCAGACCTAAAATAATTAATATGTCTTTTGTATTTCTTGAATTATAGAGCTATACGCAGCTATTTTGGGCTTATTTCACTTCATGTTATGATGGTTTAATTGAATCATTCAGATTATTAGAACTGGAAAGGAAAAACCAAAATCATGGCTTCACTAGCAATAATCAACAAAAATATAACTTAAACAATAGTAATTGTAGTAAGTATTTATTTCTTTGGATATCAAAAAGGAGTATCTAAAGTATCGACTGTCAAAAACAATTTGTCTTTCTAATAAATTCTCTTGGGACCATTGAGTATTAGATTATCATAGGGTTGAAGGACTGCGCTTAAAATCAGGTTTCACACAGGATTTCTCTTGCCTAAACTTAAACTATAGTTCAGAAATTCATTATCTGCTGCACACTGAAAGTTCATCAATATGACCTAGCCAGAAATATCTGATGTATTAACCTTTGGGGCTTTCTCAGAAAAGAACAAAACAAAACAAAACAAAACAAACAACAAAAAACCAACAAAACAAAAACATCACAAACAAACAAAAACAAACAAAAAAAACCACCACCACAATATTTACATCCTTGCTTTTCACAAACCTACACCCTAAACAAATTTTTCCCATACCCAAGAGACACTGGCCTACTTTTGAGTAAATAAAACGAGATTGCACAGAGAGGTCATCTACATTTGGGTTTGATCCATGGGAGATGAGTCAGGGTTTGTGCTGCTCTTCAGTGATGCCTGTGCAGTCCTGGTTCTTATTGTACCCTGCAAGTGCAAGGGCTGTTCACATAGACATGGAGCACATTATGGCAAGAACGACAGGATGGCTGAGGCCCGGAGCAGAGTCTGGGACAAGCTCTGCTCACAGCTGCCAGGTGTGCAGAGGTGAGATGTAGCCTGGCATTTCAGGGCAGGACCTCCTCTGGTCATTAAAGGAAAGCATCCAGTAAGGAAGAGCTTTAAACTAGGTTGCAACAGCAGAGGCTTTGGACTTTTTTGGGTTTCTGCATCCTCCAAGTCCTACAGAGCTACAGTCCGAGTTGCAAGGTACTGCTATGCTCAGAGACTGAGGAAGAGTGTCTGAACTGATGATTTAGCTAGGGCCTACAGTATCCACTTTGTAAATGTTCTGCAGAGGTATTGGCCTTTATTTTTGTTTATTCTTTAACATTCTTAGACTTAATGACCATTAAGGGTCCCTTCCAACTTGAATTATTCTATAATTCAATGCCTCCCACCTAAATCCTTGTGAACTTGTTGCTATATTTATTACAAGTAAGACTGTTGTAGACAGTTTCTCTGGACACATTAGAAGCTGCCAATGATCTCAATTTTGTATTTTATATTTCAATGAAATATGATATTCGTAGAACTAAATAATGGAGGACACTTGTTAAGCTGTCATAGGTACTGGAAATCTATAAGGAACTTTTATTCTAACAATCAAGAGGACTCCCATAAGGATATCAAAGAAAATTAGCTTACGATGTAATCTTCCTTGTAAGATAGTAAAAGACCTTGTTAAAAGAGAAAAAAAAAAGTAAGTTTGAAAGTCAGGGAGAATCTGAATCAATAGTAAAAAAAAATTGCTAAGCATAGTTAGGATTGTAAAGCTGAAGCTCACTTTTATGTTTTATTAAACATAACTCACTTGTACATTGTGTGAACTGCACATCAAATTTGAAATAACAGACCCATTAATCATACATGAAAAGTTAGCTGTAGGTTTAAAATACCTACCACGTGATGATGAACTTGGGATTTCCTGTAACAGGCGTATACTGTTCTAAGAAAATTTTCAAATGTCATGAACACCAAATATGACAAGTTCAGGATAGATTTATTGTAGAAAACAGTATTTAAAGCCTCATATTTTCTTCTTATGGTGTATAACCTGCTCCTTTTTAAACCTTTATCTTTAACAGATGTTGCAAGTTTTAGAGCTATGCCTAGCTATTGCTAAGTAATTCATCTAAATCAGACATGGTGTCTAAAACTACAAACAAAAAGGAACTCTTTTCCAGTGGATTGATGAACTGTTATGACTTGCTACATGGTGATTTTCTTTTAGTTTCACAGAATAACAGGATACGCTGAGTTGGATGGGAGCCGCAAGGATCATCATGTCCAACTGTCGGACCTGCACAGGATGCCCCACAAATCACACCATGGGCCTGAGAGCACTGTGCAAATGCTTTTTGTACTCTCTCAGTCTTGGTGATGTGATCAATTCCCTGGGGAGCCTGTTCCAGTACCCAACCACCCGTTGGCTGAAAAACATTTTCCTGATATCCAACCTAAACCTGCCCTGACACAACTTCAGGCCATTCCCTCAGGTCCTATCACTGATCACCCCAGAGAAGAGATCACAATCAAACTTTCTTCAAATTCTACTTCAACCAAAAGGTATTTATTTAGAAATAGAGAATACTTATAAATTGTGATCAAAGTTATCGAGGAATCCTGACATTTATCATGGTCATTACCAGGCTTGTGTTCTGTGAATGTGCAAACCTGGAGCAGTGATACGCCATTATGTTAACCGTATCATAGAGGAATCAATTCAATACCATCTCCTCTGTGGTGACAAAGACACGGAAGTTGTCTATATCCTTAAAATTACACTTGCATGTATATGCATATGTATATGTATATGTATATGTGTATGTGTATGTATATGTATACGTATATGTGTCTTGGGGTATACGTATATGTATAGCATTTGAGATGTCAGCAGATCTCAGTCTATCTCTGCTGGCAGTTGGCTATTACGTAGGATATTGTGGACTCAGTAGCCAAAGATGATTATGCATTTCAGTCTTCTGAGCAACTAGCTGAAAGGAGATGAAATGAGGGAGAATAAAACCAAGTGCCATGAAAATGTGGTGGTATACATTAAAAAGAATATGGATCAGTGAAATACTTAAAATTTTATTCAAGCTTTTGATCAAATTGAATGTCTTTGGAATTTCTGTCTCCCAAACTCATCCTTTCTAAGTCACTGTTTTCAGGCTGTTTATCCTGCCTCTATAGTTCTGCTGAGGGGAAGATCTGGTAACTAACATTTCTTTCTCCTAAATATCTTCTGCAATTTCAGTAATGACATGAGAAGGAGAGATGAGGAAAAAGTCAGGGAATGTCACCTTCATGCACAAAGATTACTTTTTTGAGAGACACAGTATTTGAAGAAAGCTTATTCTTTCTTCATGTTGCTTTCCATGATGACAAGCAGAATGTTCTTGCAGTAGTCATGATGAACAAACTCTTCCGAAGTTCCTGTCTTGCTAAAGACTTGTTGTCTAATATGCAAGTGGTCCCTGTGCTATCTTTTATTTCTTAAGAGGAGTTGCAAGTCTCACCTTTTTAAATACATCCTTTTCTGACTATTCTATACATCAAATTAATGTTGGCAGCTCTTGGTGGTGGAGACTGGGGACAGAAGCATATGTTATGTATAGGAATTCCTCTTGGACATTTATTTAAAACATATTTGCAATACTTCCATCACCCATTCATATTTTGTTTTCTAGGACTGACTTAACATAACCCAAATCTTCAGAAATCTCTGCAGAAAATAAAAATATGCTACAAATAACCAGGAAATACATAAGAAAGAAAAAATATCTCCTAGGGACTTAGCTGTGCAACCGTAAGCACTGCTGTTGTGGAATAACCCAAAGAGTAGTTTGCAGCTCATTAATAAAAATGGTACAAACAGGATGAAAAAGAGAAACACTGCACTGTATAAAATAATTTTTAAATCAACACAGCTACTCTTTAATTCATTTTCCCTCTTTTTCCCTGTTGTTTAGCAGAACTACAAATCTGTAAAGCATGCATTGTTTCCACAGGCATAGCACATGACTGCACAACATTGGGAGAACTTAGCCTGGTACAGATGAAAAAAGATGGAGAACCTGAACCTCCATAATGAACAAAAGCCCTCTGATTTTACTCAGATAAAATTTCTCAACTGCTTTGGAGTAGTGAAATGTAAATTATCTGCACAGAATAGCAGTCACTTCTTTCATTCTGAAGGAAAACTTCCATTTTCCTTTAACAAAATGTCATTATTTTCTTTCATTCCACTGTTACTCCTCCACACTTGCTTCTGTCTAGTTTAATCTTTCATCCTATTTCAAACCTGCTTCAGCTCTTGTTTTTTCTTTTTTATTTTTTTCCCATCTCTGTCTTGCTCCCAGAGATAAAGCACTACAAGACATTTCTGACTTTCCTATATATTTGGTTCTGCTTACTTTTGCCTTTGAAAGATAGTTGAGCCTTGATCTGAATTCTTTGTTTTTCTCTGTATCAACACAATGTTAAACTGTGCTGATGTTTTAGTTCTGTGTTTTCTCCTTTCAGCATCATATTTGTGATGAAGCGTTTATTTGGCTTGCTGTGCTTTTTCAACAATTTCTGTCTATTTTGTACATGTATTATAGCAGTAGTACAAGAATCGTGGTGTGCATAGTACACATTGCTGTGCACTATTACTTTGATATTTGTACATTATTAGAAAATGTTTGAGATATAGGTATTGAAAATAATTATTATAAGCCTGAAGAAAATGAACAATGTGAAAATCTTTAATGACTTGGACAACAAAAATAGACCTATGTATTTTCCTGAATTCATTTGAATAGCAGAGAAAATGACCATTTACATAGAATAAGGGTGGAATTCACTTGTTTATCCCACTGTATATTCAAATAACACATGGGAAGTTCTTTCCAAACAGGTTTCTGGATGATCCCATCAGTCCAACTGAAGCTAAACACAGTGCAGCAAACCCTGTGTCAGTAAAAGCAAACATACCTACGTCTCCAAGGAGGCTGGGAAGAAAACAGGTAAGAGTTACTAACTTACTACACATTATGAAAATCATTCTTGCTGCTTGTTTCTAGCTGTATAATTGAAGCATATAAACTTTCTAGCTGTATAATTGAAGCATATAAACTTCCACATTACTCCATGCCAACTTCTTCTAGTCTATAAATATATTTGGATTTTTAGTCTGACCTATACTGTCTTGTTTAGTGTAATCAATAGTCAACAAAGACAGTTATTTACTTCCAAACCCTGAAATTCTGAAATGTATTTCCAGTGAAATGAGGACAATATTGAGGATGAAGTACTGTGTTCAATTTTATTCACCCACACCAAAAAATTACCTCACACTGTAAGAGCTACACAGAACAGCTACTAGAAAAATTCAAGAAATGCATAAGCTCCTGTATAAGAGGAGACTGAAAAACTCTCTGCTGTTCAGTCTAGTAAAAATAAGACAACTGGGAATATTATTGAGCTCTGCAAGTATAGCTGAGGGGGTAGCTAAACACCAGGAAAAAAAGAAGGGCTGAGTAAGCTAAAAAAAACAGTGCTGACTTGAGAATCCAAAAGCGTAACTGTGTGTGAATAAACTTAGGCTGTAAGTGTGTCACAGCCTCGAGCACCTTCCAGCTTCTTGTTTCTCTGGCTGAGCACAAGGACGGCACTGTGCTGGCAAGAGCAGCTCTAAAGAGGGCTGTGACCATGATCTGCCCCTTCTGCCCTCCAGAGCTATTGCAAGCTCAGTCTCTCGTGCTGACCCTAGCCAGAGCTGCTCAGCACTGCTGCTGTGCCTCACCATTCTGCAAATATCCCTGCAGAACCTCCCAGATAGAGTCACCAAAGAAGGGAAAAGAACATTTTCGTGGTGAGGCTTATGTTGAGCTGTGTCAGTAGAAACAAAGTCCCAGTGGCCTGGCAGCGAGTTGTCCCTGTGACAGGTAACAGTGCAATGACAAATACCATAACCAATGGCTGCTGACAGATATTCCCAAGAAACCCACAGGGACACAGAGAGAACTGTGCTCAGAAGGGAGTCCTGTCAACAGGTAAGCAATGGCTCAGTGCACCCATTTAACATTCTCTGCAAGCATCCAAATAATTCATAAATTTCCTGTATTCATTTTTTATGACTGCTTATACCTTCTACAGAAGGTGGATGATTGACATTGCAGGAATGCACTCTCCATTTATCACCTATCCCCTGACCCCAATTAATAGAGAATAAGCAGTCCTAGCTCTTAAAAAGAGCAAACCTCAGGCACAGGATAGCAGAGACTAAACATACACTGTCCTGCTCCCAACTTACCTACAATTTTCCTTCTCTCTGTGTACCCTTGTAACAAGCCTTCAGGAGGTCAGAAAAAGAAGCATTTAGTTGCTGGTACATAGACTTCAGCAGTGACGATGGTATACAGGTTGTTTGTAGACTTGAACTACCAACAGATACTTGCATTTTGTGCTGAGAAGAGCACATTGTTTCCTCTAGAGGTGAATATTATCAATTCCAAGGTCACACACACTAGCCCAGAGCCTTCTGCTTTCACTCTGGGATTTGCACTTTAGGAGGAAGATAATTTCATTCTGTTTATATGTTCACTTTCTTTTTTACTTCATCCTAGTGATTTTTCCTAAACCTAGTCTGTGGCAACTGCCAACATTGTCTTGAGTCAAGTCATAACGTGACTTATGAAGTTGAGAGACAACAGGAATAGCTGCAATTTGCAGCTCTGAGAGGTGGCAACAAATATCTGGGGAACTAATGGGAAAGTGAGATGGCATTTTCAACCCTGTTTGTCAGTGTACAAAACCACTACAACAAGGATGTGCTATTCTAGTTTCATCATGGTATTCGGGGTGAAACACTATGTTTTGATAGCTGAGCCAAATTTCTTCATAACTGTACAATTTATGCCTGTCCTTAGCAACCCTCTCAACCTTTTTCTTAATCCATTATGTCAGCAGGGGATCTCTGCTGCCTCACAACTCTTAACAGACTAGACACGGGGAAAAACAGAGGAGTAGAGCTCTGTCGGGAAGGATGTTGCATGAATTTTACACACAAATGTAAAATCAGTTGAAAGGATGCTTAGGCATGGGGGGGTGGAGAATTCAGAAGCGATGGTATTTCATACCCATTATGTGGAAAGTGCAAATAATTACACTACCATAATGGAAAAACACAAGGAAATTTGATTCTGGGGAGTAGTCCTCAAATATTTATATTCTTGGCCTCTAGATCTAAATGAAGTATAGGTTATACCCATGGCTAATGTTAGAAGGAAGGGGGGGGAGGGGGGAATAAAATAATGACAATTAATAACCTCCGATAATACAAAGTATTTATAGAGGGTATTTTGTAACAAAATACACTGATGTGCTAAGTAAGTGGGTTTTGATAGCCCAATTCAGATTTCAGTTTTCATTAATCAGAAGTGTAAAGCATGTAGTAGAGCTCTGTTCCAGCAGTCTTCAATTTCTTATTTTTATGGCTGATTTTTTACTGTGACTGTTGCCTATCCCATAAACATCTGAACTCTGTAGGATAACATATTGAGCTGTTCAGAGCCCTTCCTCTGATATGAATTCAATTTCTTCAAATAGCATGAGACCTCCTTTGGTTTTTTCTGTTTCAGCTCCTCAAAGTTGTGAAGAGAAAAAAGCATTTCTCAGAATTAAGCAGTCGCAATATCTGCTATTGAAAAATAGACCCACAGTGAAAAGGCACTTATAAACAAAATCCTTTTGGAACGAAGAAATGTTACAAAGGTTTTTGATCCTTATTTACCTTTGTTTATAGCGATAAAAACGGATTTTCAGATTTTAAAGATCTTTTTTTTCCTTAGGATACAAATAACAATGCAAAGAAAGCAAAATACAACAAAACGAACTCTGTAGGGCAAGGAGGACAATGATCATAAGGACTTAACAACACTTTCAACTGCTGTAATAAAGCAACATTAAAACTGGGGAGAAAAAATGGTTACTTTAGCAATTTGGATTAATGTCGTGCTGACCACTC
>VZTD01002630.1:537940-599850 GCA_013397725.1 Rhagologus leucostigma
GACGAGCCCTCAAATCTCGGTGCTGCCCTCAGAGCCACTGTCGTGAGCAGGGAAATCAACCCACTGGATGCCCTCAGACCTGCCAGTGGGTTGAATCACTGCAACAGATTAACTCCCAGATTTTCCAGAACTGTCACATGTTGCTAGTACATCCCTTGTCTTAACTGATGTTTTCTTCTTGAGCCTGATACATATCCCAGGTTAAGTCAAAATTTAACAGAAGATAACAGTTTACTTCTGAGAATGGAAGGATAAACCCATTATGAGCCCCCTTTCTTTCAAGTCAAATATTAACAACGGCATTGACTCACCAAGTTTTCAACAGATCTCAAAGTAACCAAAGAACAACCCCAGGGACTGGTATATGCTGGGGACCACCCAGCTGCAAAACAGCTTGGCAGGAAAGACCCTGGGCATTCTGGTGGATACCAAGTTGAACATGAGCCAGTGATGTGCCCTTGCAAAAAAAGAAGGCAGGTGTTATCCGGCACTGCATTAGGCAGAGTCTTGGCAGCAGCCTGAGGGAAGAGACTCTTTCTCGTAGCACTGGTGAAGCCACACCTGGGGTGCTGTGTCCGGGTCTGGGCTCCCAGTACAAGAGAGGCATGGGAATACTGGAGGGAGCCCAACAAAGGGCCACAATGATAATTAAGGGACTAGAGAATCTCCTATGAGAGGAATCCTATAAGGAAAGGCTGAGAAAGCTGGGGCTGTGAAGCCTGGAGAAGAGAAGGCTCAGGAGAGATTTTACTAATTCATGTAAATACTGGAGGAATGGTGCAAAGAGGATGGAGCCAGGCTCTTTTCCGTGGTGGCCAGTAGCAGGACCAGAGACAATGGGCACAAACTGAAACACCAAAGGGTCTGTGCAACACTCTGAACATCAGGAACCACTTTCTCTCTGAGGGTGACTAAGCCCTGACACAGATTCCCCAGGAAAGTTAATGGAATCTCCTCCTCGGAGATATTAAAAAAACATCTAGACACAGCCCTGGGCAAGTGGCTTTAGGTGACCCTTCTTGAGCAGAGGGGTCAGACCAGATGACTTCCAAAGGCTCTTTCCAGTTTCAAACCTTCTGTGGTTCTGTGATTCTATGAATGATGTTTTACCTCATTCACCTCCCTCCATGACACAAAAATGACAATGTCCTCCAGCTTTTCAAGGCACATTCCATGAACTATAGATCCATCTGTTCATAGATCCCATGAGCAGAAATGCATATTTTATGCACCAGGTAGAATTTCTGGATGGCAATTAATTCTCTAGGTGAACTGAAACAATACATCATCCTTTTATCATCACGCATAATCTGACATGATTTTCATAGTAACTGAATTCTTTCTGTAGAGCTGAACAGGAATCGGACTTTCCATCTTGCTATAACTTTCAATATTTCTGTTATTTGCCCATCTCCTGTTTCGTACTTTTCCCATCTTTAGCAAAAGATAAAAAGAAAAATTTCATGTGAGAATATGTAAAGAAAACAATATTGCAATAATCTGAAACACCTTATTTCAGTCATTGACTGTTTCACTTTGACTGTGGATTTTTGAAGAACTTCATGTTTTAAAACTCCTTCTGCAGTAGAACTGGAAAAATTAAATTTTTATATTTGTCAAAGAAGAATGTGGAGAGTTTTTCAAGATAAGAAATTAGACATAACAGGCACAGTCTTCCTGAGAGAAATTTATTCCAGCTAAAATGGAAAAAAATATGTAATTCTCTTTATACACTGTGGAATTCAATAGTTCTAGCTCTGACCTTAAGGGGTGAGTACTTTTCCCCAATAATCACATGGCATTTGATTTTATTAAATTGAGACAACTTGGAAAACAATTATGATCTTAGGAATGTACCTACACTCTTCATTCTTAAATGAGCTAGAAATTAATGCTCATTCTGGCTCAAACAAAAT
Source organism: Rhagologus leucostigma (assembly GCA_013397725.1). Taxonomy (NCBI): domain Eukaryota; kingdom Metazoa; phylum Chordata; class Aves; order Passeriformes; genus Rhagologus; species Rhagologus leucostigma. Next base: position 539,857 of record VZTD01002630.1, read on the forward strand.
GCAAAGTTTAGCAGAAGACAAAGCAACTAAGTGACTTTTCAGCTGGCATCAGTGGGAGCAGTTTATCTTGTGACAATTCCCTGAAAGCAAGGTACAGAACATTTCTAGTTTATATCTATAACATGAACAAAAGCTGTTCATTTTTGTTGTTGCTCTCAGGAACTGTACCTTGCAGCTCTCCTTTCCTTAGAAAACAACATTTCAGCTGTAACTTTCTTCCTTGTCATTCAGTCTTTCACTACTGAGTCTTGTAGATGTCATAAGCACTTCTGAAACTGAGGAAGCAGAGTTCAGTTCAAAGGCAGAACTTCATGTTTTGATGCCCATTTGAATCTTATCTAAACTATCCAGGTTTCTTAGGTCTCAATTTTGCTATGGAGAGCTCAGAAGAATGATCTTTTCTCCCCTGTGTCAAATTGCTCCTTCTCATTTGACAAACATTCATGGTTTTGTGAGTAAATTTCCAGCATTTTGAATCTGAGAAATATTGCACCAGATTTGAATGTTTCTACTTTGAAGCAGAGCTTATTAAAATTCAAAAATTAATGAAAACCACTTTTTTTTCTTGTGCTTTTAAATCACAGAAGTTGGATCCAAAAGTTGAATTAGATAGTGTCATGCACTGCTTTTTTTTTACTCCATGTTCACATAAATTAAAACCTTTTTTATCTGTACCTCTCAGCACATACTTGTCTTCACACTGCACTACTCAAGGAGAATGTCCTCTGCATTCGTGGGTAGTGTTTTTTTGTCTGAACTCAACAGAATAATTTACTTAGTAAAACTCCACACCCTTGTCCCAAAAGCAGAAGTGCTCTAACTTCCACACCACAACCACAACCTGCCGTTTTTTACAAAAGGCATGTACTGGTAGTTACTCTAAAAATCATACTTCATTTTACCTTTGTTTTAGAAACACACGTGCTCCAGAAAAAAGAATTTTTGCTCTTAAGAGAGTTTGTAAAATGATCTGTGTAATCTAAGGTATGCTGGTTCTCAAGCTTTTCCATATATAGTCTCACATTGCAGGTTTTTTCCTTGTTTTTCATCTATACTGTGCATGACAGATGATGAGGCTCTGGAACAACGACAGCCTGTTATGAGAACAGCAAGTGTCAGTCAAGCAAACGAAAAAGAGTGATCAATAAGTCAGACCTGACTATCAAGGTAAAGCTCTTAATGCTTCTCAAAGCTTAAGGATTATGCTGAATTAATGGTAAGGTCACCCCTTTTTCTAAGTCCTGTGTGTTTATTTGCCTTTCAGGTGTAAATAGCAAGCTGCAAAAGCCACCCCACCCTTCACACAGGACACTTCCTTGCGGCTGTTGGGAGTGAGTTCCGTAGTTACTGAGGATGCTTTCCAGCACTGCTGAAAACTTTGGGCCAGATTCAGCAGCATGATTGGGCATACTCTCGAAATAAGCATTAAAAAAGGAAAAGGCCAGAAAACAGATTCCTATTCTTTTTTAATTTTCATTTAAATTTTCATTTAAAGTCACATTAAATAAAGGTATTATCCAATATCTAGCTTCTTTTTTTTTTTTGCATTTAATAAAAAAAATCATGACTGTATAGCATTTTCATGTATTGCACTAATATCCCCTGCACATGGCTGTTAAAGTGACCTTCTTGAAGGGCTCATAACATTAGCAAAAGTTGCTTCCATAACAGTTATGGAGCAAGTTTGACAGTGATGTAAACAGCATGAAATTATCAATGAGCTGGTTAAAAGCTGAAAACAGGTTTACAAAGTATACCTTGTTGACCTATCCAGAGACTTTTACTGAAATGTTTAGCTCTCTATGCTGAGTTTACAGCTTCAGCCTCATGAAATCTGGCTAAACTGAGTATGGTTATGTTACACACCTCTTTTTGGTGTCTGTAAACTGAGAGGTCCTACTGCCTTTATACATTATAAAATTTAAGGAAATCCAGGACCTAACTAGATTTTACTGGTATCCATATATGATTAGTAGTATTATTATTGTTATTATTGTTATTATTTTCATATAACATTATTACAGTCAAGTGCAATAGGTACATGGAGTAATAGTATTGTGCTAAAAAAGGTAACTTCTGCTGTCTTTTCTTGTTTGCTCTAATGCTTTGCAATTATTAAATGTACAACTCGCCAAGGGGTTGGTCTGCTCATCAACAAATAAGGTCTCTGCCACAAGGGTTTTCCAGATGCTGCCTTAGCAAATAATCATTAGTCTCAAAAGAACTAAGTGGATTATCAGAAGTGCCTTCAAGTGTGCTAGGCAGAAGGGAAAAGCTCCCAGCAGAGGCTCAAAAGGCCTCTGAGGAGAAACAGAAATAGTGACAATGTCTTCTCCTCCCGCGAACACTCTTAGAATACTCTTAAATTACAGTCTCCAAGCACAGAAGGCAGCACCTTCAGGGAATTGTTTTGAGTTCAAAGCTGGATGAACTTTGTGGATTTCTATGGTAAAAAAGAGAGCTAGAATTACCTGCAATTGCTTAGTAAAGAAAAAAAACAGAAGGCATTGCACACAGTCGAAAATAAATACAGAAAGGACATTTCTTGAAATGAAGATGAGCTCTCTCCCTAGTCCGAAATAGTGCCTGATGCACCAGTAGGGAGAGATTTCCTATTTTCATTTTTTTATTTTTTTTTCAGTAGTTTGTGGCAGTGGTTATCTGGACTTGCAGAGAGCAAGGCCAGCCTAAACTATGTAAGAGGTAGCTGTATTCATGTGTGTTTTCAAATGCTGTTAATCAGAGTACAGAGAGATTAGAGATGAGTCATTATACGTTTCATTCACACTCACCTTTCCCGTTTCAGCTTTCTTAGGAGCTTAGGACAAATGATAAACTTCAGTCTAGTCCATCTTCTTAGCAAGATACTCTGTAAAGCTGCCAGGGGAAGGAAGTCCTCTCCATCCCTCATCTGTTATGACTGTGACCAGAAGCTTGTCCCTAATTCAGCCTTGAGTTTACTGTGGAATCAGCTAGAATAATCTACCACTTTAAGTTAGCTGAGATGTCTTACCACTGGACTCGGAAACTGCTAGAAACACAGATCTTGAGGAGAGATAATGGTCCCTCTTCCAGACATGGCAGCCACTTCATGAAAACATGAAATAGGTTTGGGATTTTTTTTAAAGAAAGAAATTTCTCTGACTAAAAGCAGGTGTTGTTCAGAGTCATCCTCTTTGCAGGCTGTGGCTATTCATCTAAAATTTCTACTATTTTTTGCAAATATATTGTGTGAAGAGATTAAAAAATTATCCCAGAAGAAAGGTAAGAAAAGACTTCCCAGATTTTTTTATCCAGAAAAAAACATATACAAAATACTGGATTTTTTGAAACAAATGGGTTAAAGGGACAAGAGGGTTGAAATAAGTTTTCCTATCACTCAGAGATATCCCACTCATGTAAGGAACTCATGTTAATGTTTTTTTCTGTTCTGTTGAAGCTAGTCTGATTTGTACAGTTGAAATCCAACCCACAGTTTATTTGGTTTGGGTTTTTTTATTTATATTCAGGAAAAATATTTCCTGAAACTTCTAAGAGACAATATAAAAAAAAGAATCATCATAAAAGAAATGAAAACAAGAAATTCACTGGAAGAATAGTAAAGTTTCTTAAATCTCTAATTTCATTCTGAGCAGTCTTGAAACAGATTCTAGCGACATATGCAAATGGAATACCCATTCTTTTAGAACAATCTAAATGCAGCTAGTCTAGTATAACAGGTACCATAGAGTATTTGGGATTCTTTATCTGAATGCATGAATTTTATTTCTAAAAAGTTAATACAAATACAAAAAAATCTAAAATTTAGTATTTATAAATGGAGGTAACATTAGAGAGTTTACACAGGGTCCAGCCATATTTACAGGACAGATCACAGAAACCAGCTCTCACCGATACACAGAATCTAGATTTGATCTGCTGGAGGGGCTGCTCCAGTGGATCCTCCTTTGAGCAAAATCCAGCAACTTAAACCAAATGTTTGAAGAATTTAATCTAATCCAAATTGATTTAGCTTGACAGAGCTCAGGATGAGGCTCCCACACTACTCTGCTGAGCATGTACACATAAAATGGTGAGCCTCTTTCTAGTACAGAGCACATTTTTGCACTGGAACTGACAAGCTAAAAGATTACATCCATCTACATCTTAGCAAGACAATTTATAAAATTGTAAGTTAATTACATGTAGAGAAGCTTTTACAGAAATGGCTTTGGACTTTTGTATGTTTCTCTAATGATGCAGAATTTCACTCACAGGTAAACTCCACTTTGTGCAAACAGTTTTTCTCTACAGCCAAGCCATTTTTCCCTTGTTGAGAAAAGTTCAAATACATAATTAAAAGTCGAGCCAAAAATCTACAGTTAGTCAGAAGAGGCATAGAAGATTTTACATGTATTGTTGTCAAATGCAGTGGACCCTCAGATTTTCCTAACTAATGCCTAGTTTCCCTCAAGGGCTTCCTGTTTCTTAAACACATAAGTTTTAAATTAAACATTTGCAAAAAGGACAGAGATTGGTAGGCTCATTGCCTATACTGTTGGATAGAAACTTAGATTTTTCTGCAGCAATAAGAAGAGCTTGTGAAGGAGTACATATGACTTATAAGCCCCAGTTATGATCAGAACAGTGTAAATAGACTGAATAGAATGAAACTGAGCCTAAGGTTTCATGTATTTTTTAATTCCATTTTATCAGAATCATGAAGATGTAATTCTGTCATTCTGTAATTCTGTAAACAACGTCTTTGTAAAGAGCAGACCAGAATCATGGAAACACTTAAATGAATGACAATTTATCACTGTTGGCATTATTTTGTTCTTGAAACAGAAAGTCTATAAGTCAGACTTGAGAGAATCAAATAATGTGGCTTTGTCCACTACCTCACAGTGGTTCATGCTATTTGTGGATTACTTCAAGAACAATTCTGAAACTTTTCAAGTTGGAAATCATAAGACTCTAGACTTTTGTATAAGAGCTTACGCAGAGGAAAAAGTCACAGAACCTGTCCACTTGTGAGCTCAGGGAAACTTTTAGCCTTTAGTAAACAGTACCATGTTCCTACTCCATCTATGAGCAGACTGAGCTAACTTCTCACTCTTGTCATTGGTGAAGTTCTTCTTCACCTAAAATCAGACTGGAATCCCATTTTTCCACAAGCCCTAAGATGATGGGTACATTTTCAAAAGCGTTAAGAAAAATTTTTCAACTTCTGTCTGATGATTGTGTGTTTAGGAGAATATTGAAGGTATATCTTTGTATAGTTTTATAATCTTCATTTGGCATCTTCTAATACAAATGGATATCGGAATAGGCAAACAGCACTGGAAGAGTTTTTCCTAAGCTTGATTTTTCTTTTTATATTTTTCCATGGCCTGTTGCATGATTTTAAGAAAAACATTCTCTTCAGATCTTTTTTCCTCATTGTTGAGCAATTCTCAAGCACCAAAATACATAATAAAATCCATTCTAGCAAATTCTCTTACATCTACTATGGCTTCCCTATAAAGCAATTGCAAAGACTTTTTCAAAGAATAATCACCTACATTTGGTGACAAAAAGCGACCTGGCCCTACCATCATTCAGATAATGTAGAAACAAAATCCTTGCTACATTGTCATTTTCCTTAGGATTTACTAACTCCTAGATGTTCCCACAGTCTACCAGGATAATGTTTGGATTTGTGTCTAATATACTGAGGCCTACTGCAGGATGGATGTGTACATTTAAGGCAAGACCAACAGGAGAATATCGGTTAGTGGGTCTGCACTTTACAACAATATTCTGTGCCAGAATATACTGGTTTGTTTCTTATCTCAGTTTCAGAGTTTCAGCCCCATTTTTTCCTGAACCACCACAGGGATGGCTCCTCAGGCCAGACAAGGACAATATACAGATTCTACACAGGTCTGGAATAAATAAGGCTGCTTTACTGAAGTGCTGCCCTAAGGCTACTTAACCCTTCACCTCAGGGCAGGCGACTGGGCAAGCTGACCCTGGCACACTGCAGCCACCAGCAGTTCCAGCAGGACTCCCTTGGGATCTCTGAATCACCCTGTGCTGAGATGTCAAGGCATATGGGGCTGGAAAAAAAAATGTGTGTTTTGTTTGTCTGGCTGAGAACATAACAAATATAAAACCACCATCTTACCTATGGGGTGGGAGAGGAGGAGGGCAAGAAAGTGAATTTCAAATAAGTGACATCTTGGAAAGAGTCAGCAGAGCTTAAAAATACTTGCTTAAAGCTTTGGGGGAATTAAGTAAGGGTAAAATCTCTAAGGACCAGAACAAAAAAACCAGTGAGTGATGTAAAGGCAGGGTGTCTGTGCAAAAAGTCAATGTTCTAAGTCTGGCAATCATCACGGCAAATTCTTAAGACTCATTTAAACGTTTGGGGTGGTTTTTAGAACTCCTCTTCTGAAATTGAGTGTTTTTCAGAAAACAAGTGTCAAAGATGAGCTTTGACATGGCTTTAATTAAACTGTGGATATTTCTGGTCCAAGATAGAACTTCCACGTTTAAATCAACATGCTGAACAACAGGACTTACCTTGTTACCACAGCTTCACAGCCAGCCTTGAAAGCATAATAAAATACTTTGATGCCTGGGGTACAATCTCTTCCTTCCAGCTCTGCAGCTTTTTTTATTTTCACAGGCATTTTTGCACAAAATTGTAAGTAAAAACATGGACATGATTAAAATTCAGCATTTGCTATCACATTTAAAGCATTTCCTTGAAAGCAGCAGTGAGATTAAATCTTGAGATGACAAGCCAACCTCCAATCAACAGATAAAGAGGAAAAAACATGTCTTATGAGATGGCCACTGCAGAATTGTATATATTTTAATATTTTTCTCTGTTCTCTGAAGCACTGATAGCTGCTTCATGTCAAAGACAGGATAACAGAACAAATGAATTACTGATTTAATTTGCTATGGCAGCTCCTATGTTCCTGACCCAGCTTGCCCTGCTTTTTCTCATCAGATAAAACTTCTGATGTCAGTACCATTGTGTTTTCTCTGGTTATTTCTCCATACCAACATACTGGTAAATTGTAGCCTTTGCAAGCTGTCTGTTTTTGTCTGGGATACATTCATGCTTAAAGGTCTGGGACACATTCACATCCCTTTGTATATTCTTCTTTCATAATTGACACAAGTCAGTTTTGCATACTCTGTTTCTTTGTTCCTTCACTTCTACTTAGGCAGGAATACAGGATTTTAAATATGACAATGGCAGGATTTGATTATTCTTATTTTCAGTACTCTTTCTACTTAATGAAATCTAAAGGATTGTGTAATAACCATTCTGATCCATTACTAGTCCGTAGATAAATACAGTAATTTTCTTTTATTTTCTCTTTGGAAATTCTCTTCATTCAGCAATGGAACAAGCAGTTACTTTCTCTGAGTTCTTTGCATTCCATATTTTGTATGCTCTGAGAATGGACTGAGTCTGAGGAGGAGGACTTTGGGGTGTTTGTTGATGAAAGGCTCAACATGAGTGTTCACAGCCCAGAAAACCAACAGTTCCTGGGCTGCATCCAAAGCACCATGGGCAGCAGGTGAGGGAGGGAGTTCTGCCCCTCTGCTTTGTCCTCATGAGACCCCACCCACAGTGCTGCATCCAGCTCTGGGGTCCCAGCACAGGAAGGACACAGAGCTGTTGAAGTGAGTCCAAAGGAGACCACAAAGATGATCAGAGGGATGGAGTACCTCTGCTATGGAGACAGACTGAGAGAATTGGGGTTGCTCAGCCTGGAGAAGGCTTCAGGTGACCTCAGAGCAGCCTCTGGTACCTAAAGGGTGCCTACAGGAAGGCTGGACTGGGACTTTTTACAAGGTCATGCAGAGATAGGACAAGGGAGAATGGCTTTGAACAGAAAGAGAGTAGGTTTCGATTAGCTATTAGGAAGAAATTCTTTACTGTGAGGATTGCGAGGCACTGGCACAGGTTTTCCAGAGAACTTGTGAGTGTCTCATCCCTGGCAGTGTTCAAAGCCAGGCTGGATGGAGTTCTGATCAACTTTGTCTAGTGAAAGCTGTTCCTGAATGTGGCAGGGAGGTTGGAGCTAGATGATCTTTAAGGTCCCATCTAACTCAAACCATTCTATGGTTCTGTGTGATAGAAATTTATATGACTGATCAATCTTTTATATTTATATGCATCAAACTGTCCTTTTTTATCCATTATTCTTGCAATGTTCTTCACCAGTCTTTATTTATCTTCTGCCTTATTATTTACTGTTACTCTTCTATCTCAACCTCTAGTTCTTTTTTTTGGTCCTGACAGTTTAAGACCAACCATCAATTATTATTGCAATTTATTGCAAGTAGGAATTTACAGGCTAACATACGCAGATATAATGAGTTAAAAAGCCAGGAGTCTCTATATCTTCATGAATGTTATCATAGCCCTTCAATTATTGCAAAGTGTATTTCTGGGGTTTCAAAAATGCTTTTCTGGATGGTTTCCTGGCAGTATCTTTGCAAAGTATTACAGAGTATACTATTGTATTTAATACATCTTACCCACCTCCTCCATAATTCATTTAGAATAAAACATTATTTTGTTGTACTCAGTTTTGTTCTTTTCTATTTGTTTCTTTACACTGAAAAGGGGCAGGAAATTCAGGACTCTCTAGGGACTTTCTAAGATCCTTTTCTCTGTGATGGCTTTACTTTCAAGTCAATAATGTGTCAGTTTTTTGGGCTTTATCCTTCTGGATCTTTTACAAAAGAAAAATCTGTAGTGACCTCACAAGTTCATTTACATCATACACATAAAATAAGGTCTTTCATTGTGACTTCTTGTTTTTTAATGAATATTTAACAAAACTATGTTAGACCTTCATTAAATCTCATGATTTCTAAATGTTACCAAAAAGCCAAGGCACTTCAGCCCAGAATTTTCAGAATTTTCTGTGATGATTGGACAGCCCCTTGGGTCTACCAGAAAGAATCTCCCTGCTCTCTCTCAGTGATATTCTCACATCTTTCTTCAGTGGGGGTGATCTCTATGCACTCAAATTAATAGCCTTGTAGACCTGTCCCCTTATTTTGTTTATCCATCTAACCAGTGAACAATACCTCTTCAGTCATGTATTTAAAATTATCAAATAGCCCCTTGATGATTCCAAACTGTTCCTTTTTATTATAAAACCATGTGAGTCCTGGTCAATAGGACTGTTCTCAGTCCATAGACTCTCTCTATTTTATTCCCTGCTTTTATATTACTTTTCAAAATATTCCTCTCATGCAAGAGAATTCTGGCAGGTGCTAACCAACAGAGTCCATTGATGTGAAAGCACAGTGAGGGGGTGGGAGAGTGAGATTTTTATGTGTTTAGAAATCCCTGTATATAATTCAGCACCATTAAGTTGGTTAGTATAATGTTTAGTGAATTACTCAAATTTATCTCTCAGAGGTATGAACTGTTTAAAGCATGAAATTAGACCAGGACAACCCATCTGGATGTCATTCTGGAGCTTCTTTTCTCTGTGCTTCTCTGCATGGAAATCATGCAGTGATTTTCAAACAATGTTTCCAATCTCTGTAATGTCACACTTGCACTTGAGACAAGGATTCTCTGGTTCACAGGACAGCAAAGAACCAGTATTCTGCCTCCTTTCTCTGCTACTCACCAAGAAGAGACCACGTGAACACAGGAGGCCCTGGGGAGACTGCCATGGTCTGAGTCCTCTGTGCGTCTCTGAGTTCTCCAGCCTTGGAGAGGAGATGAGCACTGAGGCATTCATGTAGTGCTTTCCCTGGTCAATCTTTGTGACAACACAAAGGGATACACAAACAGCAGTGGCTGGAATTCACAGTGGGTTAATCAGCTATGAGCACTTCCAGATAGCTGACAAAACCTAAGCCATCCTTCCTACTGCTTTTTGTTATCACTTATAAGAACAAAATGATTTATGAGTCAGATGCCTCTGTGTAACTTGGAAAAACCCCACTGTGCTTGCACATACTTGCAGAATAAGAAAATTTTCTGCTTGTATAGCCAGGTGCTGAATGCCAACAGGACAGAACATCTTTAACATTATACTTCAGTAACTCTACTGACACAGACTGACTGGTGTGACAGCGCCAACTGGTCGCCCTCTCTGTGATCTAACACATGTGGCTGTGATTGGCAGCCTCACAGATGTTTGCAGTGGTTGTTTGGGGGTGTATCAGTTTAGTACCCAGTGTTGTCAATAAATCAGTGCCTCTGTTCCTGCGCTGAATTAGCTTACCTTGAGATAAATATATTCTTTTTTTCTATAAATTAGAAAAATGCACTTTCTAAGGTACGTTTCTGTATCAAATGTGATAGAATTTGAGCTGTACAGTAAGTATCACAGAATATCTTCACGTTTAAATGTTTTGAATTTTTTTAGTGATGACACATTGCATTAATTTCAGTGAAAGTACTGGGCACAGAAATTCCAACATAATACCATGAATTTGTCATTTATACCAAAGTTAACTATGTTTTCTGCCTTTGATTGCAAAATTTAAAATCTATGACAAAAATTGAAAGCATATAGCTCAAGGAAAAAAGAAATTAAAAATTATTATATTAAAATTAAACAATGTTTTTTGTTTTAAATAATAAATTCAGTTTGAATCTTATTCTGTCAAAAGCATGCTTCATCATAAAGAAAATTAGACCTGATAAAATTTGGAGTCATCTGTAACAAAGTGTCAGAGATGTTCCTGGTTTTGACACAAGTTTTAAGACAACAGAAAACAAAAGCTGGAAAAATTACAGCCCTTTCTGAAAGTTCTCAGATCAAAGACAGGAAAACATTCAGTGAAGAAGATACTTTGAGTTGACAAGTCTAGTAGCACCAGCTTTTGCTCTGGATCCTGACTGCCTTCTCAAGTCTGAGCATTGCACTTTGCTGGGCAGTGAGAGACAATCCTTTCCATTGCAGCAAAAGTTTTGTTTTAAGGAACCAAGGGGACTATAGAAGACAAGCACAAAGACTTTAGAAGTCTTTGCTAGTGACCATGACTTGTCTACAACTACAGCAGAACATAACAAGCTACAAGCACTTTCATATCTCACATCAGTGACCAAAATAGCCACTCCTCATCCTGCCCAAATCAAACAGGTCACGAGCCAGACACATTGTTCTTTAATGTGAGAGATGGGATCCTGGACAGTTTTCTTACTCTCTTCTTAAGGGGATGGCCATCACACCAGTGTTGCTATCACCCTACCTACGCATTCACCCTCCTGATCTTCTTCCTGTGAATGGTCACCAGACAAGCAGCCTGGTTAGGATACGTGTATTGGTCAAGACACTAAGTCTTTCTAATTCCAGGCCCTGTTTTCAAAGCTGTTCATATCAACTACAGTTTCATTTCAGCAAGCTAATAAAATCCTCTAAAATCCCATATATCAGCAAGAAGTATTTCCCACAGCTGCAGCTATCAGCAAAACAAGTAATTTTAGAGTTTATGGTACACACAGCTGAGCGATGAGAAAGTGTACACTGGTCCATACTAATGCATAGGCCTGTGTTAGACTAAGTAAGCTTCTGACAAGGATTTGGCATCATTATAGTGGGTTTTGGCAGTGTTTGATGAAGTATAATTTCAAAGTGGACAGAGCTGGATGGACAATTTTACCTCATCATATTGATGTTGTACAGATGTATTGGTCTCACTATCAGTCAAAAACCTTACAGAGATAGAGAACGGAGACAGAAAAGCAGAAAGAATCATATTTCAAGTGAAACATAATCATTTTCCACATTATTCCTGAGCTCACTTTTTTAAAAAAGAAAAGAAAAAAAGGAACTAATCATCTTCACAGTATTCATTCAAAAGTTAGGCCTAATTTAGAATATATAAGCTTTTGTCCATTCATTTCCTGTTTTATTTATGGGCTTTTTTTACTAACCATTTTGCTAGAGTTCTCAGATGACATCAACAGACCTCTGTCTGAAATACTGCCATTATCCATGACTCCTTTTTCAATCTCTTGCCAACATTCTTTATCTTCAACTGTTCTTTATATCCTTTCAGTATATTCCTCAACTGAGTTCATGGCTCAGAAAATCGGGAGGCAGCATCATTGCTCTGCTTGGTTGGTATCTCAGAAACATAAGTATGTGATGATGGAGTGCACTAATTGCTAGAAGGGCAGACCATATCATGTCCCTGTGACTGCAGCTCTGTATCTGATGTGTAAATGGCCTGGAAAAAAAATGAGTGCATGTGCCTCAACAATCAATTCAATTTTCCTGTCACTGAGAGAAAGCACTACTTGCATCACTACTTGGTGATTTTAAAAGCAACACGGTGACTGTGGCACGTATGCAAGCCCTGATTGAGTTGCTACTCTCTGAATCTGCAATGGTCTTCAATTCTTGTGAAATTATACTGCCATTTTAAACAGAATTGTTTGGAAGCACTTCTACTGTATCCACTCAAGTAAAAAGGGGGAATATTAGCTAAAACACTTCACATATTTGCAAGGTGAGAAAATTCCCATCTTGAAAAACAAAATCTCAAAAATAGCAATATGTACTCCAAGCCAAGGGAGAACCTTGTTTTATTTTCCTTGGAATATTATACCTATCTATCTGAGGGAGGTTTCCTTCTCATTGCAAATAATATATTTATTAATATCTATTATATAGTAGTTTGATAGATTTATTTTTTGAGTCCAAGTACAAAGTTGAAGCAGATGAAGGTAAGAAGAGATTTCAGCTTTACAGAGGCTGAATAACAATCATATATAGGGCAAAATAAAGCCATCCTAAATTATTAACTGCAGCAATTCATATATTCAGTTCATCTTGCCAGAAGTAGCAAGGCCATGTCGCATGTTTTGCCAAAAGAGGAAGGTGTTTAAGTGATGGAACGGCAGCAACTTCCTCTAAGAAAGACCAGCTTGAAACCAGCACTCCAGGCTGAAGAATAACACAAAATGTGTAAACTAACTACATGATCTCTTTCTAGCTTCTTCTCCCTGGACAACACATCCATCTGTAGAGCTGTGTTGATTCCTGTGCATCACCACAACGGCCATTGTAGGCTATTTTACCTGTGCAAAATTTCAGTCCTTGAGTAATAAACAATCCAAGGTTGAATCAAGATTTATAGACTAGATATTTTCAGTTAAGCTATCCGTACATTTGTAGGGGCACCACCCCAAAAGGCATGGAGGCAGTTGACTAACAATGTTGAGATTTTCCAATCAATTTATTTTTTTGCACAAGATACTTAACAGTCATCCTGTGCATTACTATAGGGAGACACTAAACAGAAAATACTCACCAAAAAGCAGTAAAATGAAAAGAAAGCCATACTTTTCCAGAATCTAAGGCTTTCTCAAAGTTACTTTCCTGTTGTTTTATGGGCAATAAAATCTTTAACACTCCATTCTTCCACAGATTGCTCTTTAAGTTTAAGTATGAGCTCATAACAATGAAATATTTAACAACAAACTGTTTGTTAATGGACCAGCTCTGTGGTAGACCTGAAGCTTGTAGCATATCTAATGAGAGAAGCCACTTGTATAAAACTGTGAGACTGGTAAAGGGGGAGAAGGGTCTTTTCAGGGTTTTCTACTAGCCTGCCATAAGAACACTCTGTATTTGCAAAAGCATTTCTTAATGTGAATTTGCATAGTGGGATTCTTTTAATTAGGAAATTCATTGTCTTTCTTGTCTTAAATTTTTTATGTTCTGGGTTTTGTAGCATAGGAGAAACCAAGAAAAAAAAAACCAGATTAGTTTGGTGTTTTATTAATACGATTTTTCTAGTGGTGGTTTAATAATGTCAGTACTTTTCTGAACAATTAAATATTGCCAATAAATGTGTTATGTCATGCTGGTATTTACACAACAGTTTTGTTATAAGAAACTTCTATTCCATCCAGGATTTAGTTTATTTCTGGTAGACTCTTTCAGGAAAAAACAAATGCTTTTAAACTTCTGCTTTCTGTGATTTCTTCTTTCCAAGCTTTTAACTTTCCAAGCTTTTAACTCCATATTTGCAAAGAAGTAACTCTCAAATTCATAGCTTCTTTAGGAGGACACCTTCCCAAATTGTTCTTGCAATGCTAATGACATGGATATAAAATGATGAAGAGTATAAAAAGATGTGCCAAAAGCTCTTAAACCATATACTTTGAATATGCAATGTTTAGTTGCTATCTAATAGCTCAAGATACTCAGAGCTAAGGTAGACATTTTAGACTTATTTACAGAAAATATTTTTCTTGTTTTTTGTATAGCAATCCTCCAACATTTATTTCCTCTAATGTAGTTTTCCATTTACATGATTCAACTTGAATCACACCCTAATTTTAGTAATTCACTTTGCATAGAAGTATTTTAAAAGTTAAAGTACCTTGTGCAATGGACAAAAAATATAAATACTTTTTTTTCACCAAGAAGACAGTGTTGGTATTCATGTAGTAGTTTCCTCAGGTATTGCAGACACCTGAGCTACAATACTAAAATCATAAAGCAAAATACATTGTAGGTAATGCTAGCACTGCTTACACAGTCAACATGAACCTAGCAGAAATAAATACCAGATGCTGAACTACATTTAGAATTAAGAATGTGCAGTAGATCCTTCCAAATCGTGTCTGTTCCTTGTTATGTCTTATCTTGCTATATTCATTTTTAACTTCTTATTTTCCTGTATAAAATATGGTCCCTCAGACTATATGGTTTATAGATAATGATAACAGATAGTGGACTGCTGTACTATTGGTAGGCATTCAGAAAAGAAGCACTATTAAATTATGTTCTGTGCACACCATGAAGCTCTATTATTGTAGAGTAATTTTTTCCATTCCCTTTATCTGATCTCTCCAGGACTCAGATAATGTAAGTAAAAAATAGCTAAAATAATTTATTCTATCTTTTATAAAGAAACATTTTTACATTTTAAACCACAAAATTTTCTAAAAGTGCACAGCACTACTGTGTCACACACACACACTCCTGATAAACAATGCTGGAAAACTGGAAAAAACCTGTGAGAAGACTTTTTTGTTTCAGTCTTTAATGGCAACCTCTCTTCTCACACCTCTAGTGGATGGAAAGGAGGATGGGGACTGGGGGAGCAAAGTTCCTCCGACTGTAAGTAAAGATGAGGTTCATGATCATCTGAGGCACATGAATGTATGTAAGTCTATGGGACACAGTGAGATACATCCCAGAGTCCTGAGGGAATTGACTGATGTAGTTGCCAGTTCCCTCTCCATGGTATTTGAAAAGTCATGGCATGCAGGTGAAGTCCCAGGTGACTGGAAAAGAGGAACTATTGTACCCATCTTTAAAAAGGGTCAAAAGAAGGACCCTGGGAACTACTGACCTGTCAGCGTCACCTCTGTGCCTGGGGAGATCATGGAACAGATCTTCCCTGAAGCCATGCCAGGGCACATGGAGAACAGGGAGGTGATTTGGGCTTCACCAAGGGCAAGTCCTGCCTGACCAACCCAGTGGCCTTCTATAATGGAGTGACTGCATCAGTGAACAAGGGAAGGGATACAGATGTCATTTATCTGGACTTCTGCAAAGCCTTTTGCACACAGTCCCTCACAACATCCTTCTCTCTAAATAAAAGAAGTGGACACATATAAAATGAGAAGTGTATATTTATCTAAAATTTTAGAGTTTTAAAATGTTGAGCCCTTTCAGACGTCTTTTCCCTTAATCATCTCTTCATCTTTTAAAACCTGTGCTATAAAGGTTGCTTTCTCCAAGATAGAGAAAGTAAAAAACATATAGACATTCATAGAAACTAAAACATTTTATACCAGTAAAAGTTCAGCTATGGCAAGTGAAAACAGCACAGATCTCAGTGCAAACTAATCTTTGCTCTGTTTCCCAGAGGAGATATGTATGTATTTGGTGCATCTGCATTAGCATTTTAGTTCAGTTCTAACAAAGGTTTTGAATCCAATCTTCTGAACAACCCTTCAAATGTGCTTTGATTCACATTTCAGAGCACTCTCTGGGCTGAAAACTAGAATCTTTTGTATGAATTTAAAATGAAAGATGCACTCCAGGGGTACCTCTAATGCTCTCTAACTGCTCCCAGGCACTGAATCCATGGGCTTGGTTTAGAGACCACCCGAAGTAATAATCCTTCTAAAATGCTTCTGGAATGAATGTCAGCTCCTGAGTGCCATCTGTATCTCTGCAGATACAGTCCTGTTGACCTGCACCATTTATTAATGTAGACATCGTTATACTTCCATCCTATTCAAGTTCATTTGTCTCCATGACCTGAGCTGCTTACTTTAAACATGTACCATGTCTCTTTTCTGTGGTGATTTAGAACTGACATTTGACAGAAACCACAAAAACAGCCTGGATGGACTCCTTCCTTAGTCACTTTGATCTTTTAGACAGTCATAGACAATAATTATGTGGCAAATGGGGATATTTTCTTACTAACTTAAATGAAGCTTTTATAATTATTCTGAATAATAAAAATAGGGGTACAATTCCATGCTTTCATCTGTTTTTTCATTTTTATCCCAACATTATGTAGTTGTCACCTAAACATGTCTGAACAATCTTTTTTCTCCTAGTCCTTACATAGAATCATAGAATCATTAAGGTTGGAAAAGACCTCTGAGATCATTGAGTCAAACTGTTAACCCAGCACCACCTTGTTCACTACTAAACCATTTCCTCAGATGCCACATTCACACGCCTTTTGAACACTTCCAAGGATGATGATTCCACCACTTCCCTGGGCAGCTTATTCCAATGCCTGAACATCCTTTCGGTGCAGAGGTTTTTCCTAATATCTCATCCAAACCTTCCCTGGTGCAACTTGCAGTCAGTTTCTCTCTTCCTGTTGCATTACTTGGGAGAAAAGACCAACATTCATCTCACTGCAACCTCCTTTCAGGCAATCATCTCAGGTTTCTTTTACTGTTTTTTTAACCCAGTGTCCTTTTCTATTAGTCTACTTGTCATGACATGTTCTACTCATGTTACTTGTACAATAAAAAATTGTAATCTTTCCAATAATTGGAGACTTGCAAAGTAGCACCTTTTATCTGTACATAATTAGAAAAAAAAAATTACTTGCTTTTTTTTTGTCTGTTTGGAGTGAAACCTAAATAGGTAATGGCAATGTTGTTGCTATCATAGAAATGACTTAGAATAAAGAAACACTTCAGACTTACTTTCAGGATTGTGCATGTGTTCCCAAAATCTTGAAAAAAAATCACATTACTCTGCTTGGTCACCATATTTGCCATAAATCAAAGTATCCAACTGATTGGTCCATAACAAAAGGCAGAACTTCCTTTTTTTTCCCAAAATCACAAGTGGGATAGTATAACTACAAATTTATTTTTAGGAGGGTTTATAAATGTGTAACACCTTATTAAAATTAAAATATGCATTTCCATCAGGTGTAATTGCTGCTTTTATTTGAAGTGAAGGTATAGGGTAATGGGAAAAGAGAAATTAAATCTGACTTGATCTGAGTTCCTGCCACTTTTTCTCGGGAGAGTTTAAAGGAGATATTGTTTGCTATGTCGTTAGAGAATGTAGTTCAATCTTAATGTCTAAAAAAGTTTTTATAAGTACTTAATTTCCTAGAGGACTTACACACCTATCTTGTAGAGACAGTGGGCCAAAGGCTTCTCAAAGATTGTGCAGACAACAAACTTGAATAAGAACTTCCATGTGCTCATAAAAAGTTCTGATGACAGGCACTGAAATATCCTGAGTCTGCCTGAAATTACATTCCATTCCTTTAGAAGTGTGCTTTTCATTTATTCATGTACATTTTCAGGATTATCTAGTTTCACTCTTCACAGACTGTGAACCACGCTGATGGAATCAGTGCATTCAGTTTTCAGTAGTTAGCAGTGGAGCATGAACCTCTACTGGAGAGAGGGGAGCACAAGCAGCTTTTTCTTTTTTATATCCATTTGCTGTGGAGAGGGAGGTTATACTTACCAGTTATTGCTGAAGAAAACAAAGAATGTTAAGTCATGAACCAAAACAAACTGACTTGAAATTTAAGTGTGATTAACTATAAAGAAATCACACCACCTTTATAAAATCTTATTAAATAAGTTTTCAATGTATCCTGATGGGCAAAAAAATTGACACAGACACTGAAGGCATAATTTTCTATAGACCTTTGTGCTGATTTTGGCTGGGGTAGAGTTTATTTCCTTCATAGTAGGTAATGTGGAGACTATGGTTTGGATTTGTGCTGGAAACAGTATTGATAACACAGGGGTGTTTTAGTTACTGCTGAGCTGTGTTAGCACAGAGTTAAGCATTTCTCTGGCTCACCCCACCAGCAAGCAGGCTGGAAGTGCACAAGAGTTGGGAGGCGACACAACCGGGACAGCTGATCCCAGCCAACCAAATGGATATCCCACACCACACAGCATCATGCTCAGCAATAAATCTGAGGAAAATAGGGGAAAGAATGAACATTCTGAGTGATGGGATTTGCATTCTGAAGTCACTGTTACATGTGATGAATTCTGGCTTTCCTGGGGATGGCCGAATACCTGCCAGCCCATGGGAAGTGGTTGTAAGGACTTAAAGAGCACAGTTGCTTGTCTCAAACACTGTTAGGGCCACAGAAGGACTTTGTCATGAGATAAGTACAGAATGGAGTGACAGAATGGTGCTAACTCCAGGCCTGGTAGAGGCAAGATATCTGGTTAGCACATCCTGGTTAATGCATCCAGACAAAAATTCTTACTGTGGCACACTGCAAAGAAGTAACTGCTCATATGCATACCACCTGTCAAACAAAGATCACCCCAAGTTATGAGACTGATGGCATCTGTGACCACCAACGACCACCAAAGCCCCACCAATTTATTTATGCCTCCATAAATACCTGGAACTTGGACTGTGAGCTAAGCCACCACAGCAGGAACTTCAAATAAGATAAAGGTGGTACTATTGTCTGGGTGTTATCTCACACCTAGGAGAAGGTTAATGAATCATGGGGAGAAGAATGTATTGGACACAAAAAATGCAGAATTTACAGGCCACAAGGAAAGCCAACTCAGCAACTGTGCTGAAATCAGCTTCGGCTGGGTAAAAGGTAGTTCCTTCAAAGGGGAGAATCATGACCACTAACTCAGGGCCTACTGACCCAAGAAACCCACCTCAAGAAACTCAAAAGAAGAGAAAGACTTCACATGGGGACTAATCAGCATTAGAAGGAAAGGAATCATTTTACCAATAGAACTGTGTCGCCAATAAGCATTTATTCCTTTGGTTGCTAAAATGTATAAATAGTGAACATTTTGAACAACCTCAGGACACCAGCCACTGAGAAGGTGGTGAAGAAGGACCACTGGCATGCTGTTGCATCCATGGGTGGTGACTATTTTCTGCTTGATCTGTCTGTCTCTCACTCCCCCACCCACTCTCTCTCTCTCCTCTCTTTTTTATTTATTTCTATCTCTCTACCATCACATTTTATTGTTATAAAATCCATACTGTTGACTTCAGCATATGGTGTTATTTGCACCTTAATTCAGGCAGAGGCATCTCTCAATAATAGGATCATAACAGTGGTGAATTAATTCCTTGTCTTACTTTGCTTGCATGTGCAGTTTTTACTCTACCTATTAAATTGTCTTTATCTCAGCCCATGGCTTTTTTTTTTCAGTTTTACTTTTCTAATTCTCCCAGCCATTCCAGCAGGAGGAAGCAGTCAAACAGCTGTGTGTGGCTGAGTTGCTGGCTGGGGTTAAACCACTGCCAACCCTCAAACTGACTCTTCTCAATGGAGAAGATGTAGTATGGAAGCTAATCATAAAAGGTCATTTTCTTGAGGAGTAATGATATCAGCTCAGGCTATGAACTGTAATAGCTCAGTCTGGACTTATGAGTGCTGCAGAGATTTCCTAAGTTCTCCACAAAAACAGATCAAATTAATGTCTCTTTTCCTTTTCCCCTTCAGACTCCATGAGTCTTTGTATGTCAGAAAATGAAAACCCGTGAAACTACTGACAGAGCACTAGAAGAATTCCTGAGACAGTGCAAGAAAAACAAAGTTTCAACCCAGTATAGGGAAAATTTTTCATTTATTTTCTTACCAATACAACCACAGTGAAAATGTTCTTATTATTTCACTAAGACATTAAATATAGATAAATATGTATTTCTGGACCATTCCATCTTATAACATGATGACAAGCATGGACTTGTTTTCATCCTTCAGTCTGTGTGAATCTTTTTCTGCTGCTCCTTGTTTTATTCATTTATGTTGCCAAGAGATAAAAATAAGAAGGATTTTCTATTAAAACCTTCAGATTTGTGTATCCCCTTAGGATTGTTTTGGAGATAAACATAGTTGTTAACTAAACTTTGTTTCCTAAGCAAATGATGGCCCTGATTTTATCAGAAATCATATGCATGATTTCTTTGTTAGTTTACAGGAATAGACCTGTCACACAATTGCAAGCAAAAGCTTTTCCTATCTAATTAGGAAGACACAAAAACATGAGGCAGACCTCCAGGAAAAACTAATTGCACAAGTCAAGGGAAGTGTTTAACTGGAGTGATTATAGGAATGCTAAATATGAGAAAAGTCACAAATTCAGTGTGGTATATTCCTTTGGTGACATAAATACATTTTTCAAAAATGTTTACCCTGTAGCAATGCAATTTGTTATCTCCTTTTTGTTTAAAAAAAAAAAAGCTCTTATTTCTCTGTGGAAAACTTTGAAAAACTTGTATTTCAAAAGAGTTCTGCTTTCACATCATATTTGATGCAAAACTATTTTAATAAGGCATTGTAGGTAAACACATGGATAACAGATACACAAGCCTTTTATTTGTCTAATTCTATTCTATTTATGTCATATGTAGGTATATCTTAATAGAGTATTTTGTTTAGAACATTCAAGAAATGCGCTCTTTAAGATTCAGCATATAAACTTTGCAGTCTTGCAAATGATACATGGTGTTTACAGAAAAAGAACTATTTCATTACATTATCTTGATACTAAATGATTCTGTTTCTAAAATGATCCAAGATAAGTATCTTAACTCTACAATCAGCCACAATGACTAACATGTCTTCTGTGACAAATATGTGGGGTCCTTCTAGGAAGTCCTGAAAAAATTTTTATTTATGCATTAAGGCAAAGCTCTTCTCTTACTTCACATTTTCTCATCCCCTTAGTTGGACTAGTAAAAAGGGAATGAAGTGAACTACTTTTTATTTCAACAAGAGTTTGCGAGGGTTTCTTTGTCTGCCAGAGCAGCAGTGTAGGAAACAGTCATGTCCTGTACTCCCTTAAAACCAAAGAATGGCACCCTTCTCCTCCTCCTGCCTTGTCCCATGGTGTGCTGGGCTCTGACAACACGAGCAGCACCCCCTGTACACCCTGCCAGTGCCAGGGTGTGGCAGCTGTCCCTCTGAGGCTGCCCACGCACACAGCAGCCTCTGTTACCCACCAGGAAGATGTGAGTCCATAGGGCTCCTCAGGGAGGGTTGCCTAGGAGAAAATATCTTGCTTAAAAATGAGAGCTGATATTCCAGCTGAAGAATAACATAACCTCAGGAACTGAACTGAAAATCCAACACAAGCCTTTTGGATCCATGACCAAATCCAGTTTCCACCTGGTATCTGATAAATTTACTGCAAAACTGAAATACTAGGTCAGTGTGCATAATCAGTCACCTGTAGGTACATAGTTCACAGCTTTACAGTAAGTTTTTGCCTTGAAAGATGCTTTTTCAAATAACCTTAACATAGTCAAATCAAAGCTAATTTCCATTACGATTAGGCTATCCATTTACTCCTCAGTGAAGTTCACAGTATTTTCATGCTAAATTTCACATTTCAAACTTAATCTTTTACAGCTCTAAGGCTAGTTAGGGAGAGGCCAGTCACAGCCGTTCTGCTGTAAAAGGGGAAAAACATTCTTAATTGCTTTGTGTTCCAGTATCTCTGACCAGTAGAAGCGCTGCAACTTTCCTCAAATCAACCAGTATACCAGTGTAGGAGTGAAAGGCTCTTTCCCCTTATTTAACTCTTTCTTAGATGAGTGAAAGTCTGAGAAATATGGTGTTACAGAAAAACATCTAGCCACAGGGGCAGCTAGCAGCCCTCTTAAATTTTGTCCATCTTATTGCACACACATTATTGTGGATACCAGCGTGAACACATTGTTTTATTTGCCCGAGTGAGCATCTGGAAGTAATCACCTATTACATGCTAATTATAAGCTACTGCTACTACTACTACTACTACTACTACTATTATTACTATTATTATTATTATTATTTTATCATAACATTTCCACAGAAATAAACCTGAGCATTATAAAACAGAAAAAAATCAGTTGTTACAAAAAATGTACAGGTGACATAAATTCTGATTCTCTAATAGTATCTAATAATGTGAGGGGAGAAGGGAGAAGATAAATTCAATACTAAAAGTAAGAGGAAAAAGGAGAATATGGGCTATGTGAGGAAGGCAACCATGAACCACATTATTTGCTCAGAAAAACTTTGCTAGAACATTTATGGTCTTTCAGAAACATGCATATATAGGATAAGAACTCTTGTCTGCAGTGGGAGCATCAGAGTTACCATAAAGTAGTTTAATTAGCAGAACTTGTCAGTATATATTTATGTTAGTGTGATCGTGTCTTCTAGATCTACAAAGCTTTCTGCTCTTTATTAATCTCAGACTTTAGAAGGTAAAAGACAGTCTCTACTTCCTTGTAAGACACAAGCCAGACCCACCTTCACCTCGAGCTAAGATGCAAAGAGGAAAAAACGTGTATCGAATATACTGGATGTGTATAAAACAGAAGATTTCACACTCATAGTGCATAAACTGTCTTTCTGTCTCATCTTCATACAGCGCCTTGTACCATGGGTTCTGCTCCAGTAGGGTCCCGACTTCTGTTATTGTCTGAATAAGCACCAGCAACATCTAAAATGGTTTACAACCACCCTGCACCTTTTTAATGACAGAGGTTACAGAGCAATTTGGAGAGTTTGAAGTGGCATCAAGTGGGGCTTAAAATTATTTTGAGCATCATAAATTTTTACCTGTAAGTTCAGGAACACAGTGCTAAAGTTCAGCTTCAGAAATTCCAGTCGACATTAATAACTGATGTCAGCAGCTCTGTAACACTCATATATGTGTGTGCCTGTGTGTGTGAGCATGCATGCACACTCATGTAGAGATATATACATATATATTTATATTTATATATCTCCCATAAAGACATACTCAGATACAGCTGGTAAATAAGAACAGTAAGCTCAGCAAGAGAGAAACGAGCAGTCATTCCTGTTCTATCAAACGAGTGTATTTTCCACTACATTCTCCTTTTAAAGTATTTTTTAAAGCAGTTCTTTAGGACTTGGAAGTATCTGCCAAAACTCCTTTGACATTTTGATTTCTATCTCACGTACCCTAGGCTGGGAATAAACCATAACATAATTTCTTAAATTAGGCTGACATACGGCACTCAATGGTTTCTGGTCACTACTGCTACAAAAATACATTGACTGCTTTGTGGTTTTAATACATAGATATCAAAAATGAATGCATTTTTGCATTCATCTACTACACGCAGGGTTTGTGGTCTCATCTGATCCTGAAGCCTGTAAAACCCTGATAATCTGATGGGCACACCCACCTGTCCTGTGCCAGCCTTCTTTGTTTCACCTCAGTAAGTGGCCCAAAGAATAAATCCATGCTTGCCATTATAGTGTGTTTGCACTGTACACAGGAAAGCTCAGAAGGGCTTTGCTTCCACTGGCAGTCTACCTGTTCTATTTTCCAGTAAATTTTTGGTTTTTTGAAAAGCATATCTTGAGCCATAAATGCATTCAGAGAAGGAGTAATAATGGTACACTGACAAATAGCCTAGTTAGTAAACCAGAGATTAGCAAGTGAATATGCCCTGCATTTAGATGAACTCCTACAATTCTGGTTCATAGAATCACAGAATATGCTGAGTTGGAAGGGACCCATCAGGATCATCAAGTCCAAGTCCTGGCCCAGTACATGTGTCATGGTTTAAGCCCAGATGGACACTCCAAGAATCCCACCATGTTCCTGAGCGCGTTGTCCGAATGCTGCTTGAACTCAGATAGGCTTAGTACTGTGACCACTTCTCTGGGGAGCCTGTTCCAGTGCTAAACCACCCTCTTTGGTGAAAAACTTTTTCCTGATACCCAACCTAAACATCCCCCCAACTCAGCTTCATGCCATTTCCTCAAGTCCTATCACTGGTCACGAGAGAGAAGAGATCAGTACTCGCACCTCTGCTTTCCCTCATGACGTTATCCAGTTTTTCTAGAGTTAGGAAAAACTGTTCTATGAGCACCAAATTAAAACTTAATTTCTTATGGCTGCCTCACTTCTTGTTGCACTCGATGTATGCCATCTGTTCCTAGAGCTTTTCTCAAGTGCTCATTGTAGCTGCTTCTTATTCTACTTCTCTGTGTCCAGCAAGATCAGCCACTCCTTCATTCAGGACAGCTGTGTACTGAATTTCTATTTCATGACATATTTTCATGAACAAACCAGCCTTTTAATGCCTTTTGAATCCTCTTCTGATTAATTTTCTTGAAACTGTCAACTGGATTTCGGACTTCTTCAGTGAGGTAAACAGACATGGTCATATAGGAATCATATAGGAAATTGAGAGAAAAATGGAACAGAAAAATGCCTATATCTGTAGTGATATAATTATAAATTATCTCTACCATGACTTCTAACTGGAATTAAGGCAGTGAAGATCAGGTAGGAGGTGTGCATATAGGCAGAAGCACACAATAAAACTGAGGCCGTTAAAAAGTCATGTGAATCTGTTATCATGTGTCTCTGTCATTAATGATCAACAAAACAGAGTCCTGCTCTCCTCCTACAGTGTTTCCATTGACATCTGCTGCTCAGCAGCTTAGCATATTAGAGTCTGAGTGCCATTTTGGTGGGTGTTGGAGTGAGAGCTCCTCTGGACCCAGGCCCAGAGGAAAGCCAAAGCACAGGAGCTGAATTAAAACCTTTGGATAAGCTGAGATACAATAAGTCACACCAAAGTGAAACAGAAATATAGATTTTTAACTTTTAGTAGAAATATATGCTAAGTGATTTAAACATTGAAAAGCTGCAGCAAAGAGACCTTAAACACAATTCTTACTGCAGCAGTGTTACCTTTTCACAGAATTTCTTTACTTTAGACAAAACATAGATGGAACTATACTGTTCACATTTTTTAGATAGAGTGTTCACATAGGCAATAAGAGCTGATAGAAACTATATATGCAAACCTGTGTAATACCTATGTAGTACTTCTGTAAGATTTACGACCATCAGAATTAGACCAGGATAAGTTAAGAAAAGAAAAACTAGCATTGTGTGTTAATTTTATTGGTCAATTAACAAATATAATCCACACTTCCGTAAGTTTAAAAAAAAAAGAAGAAGCAGCTTAGCCTGCTGCTGTTGCTGCTGCTGCTGTTGCTGTTGCTGTTGCTGTTTGGCCTTATCATGTATCCTACTCAAACGCTACCTTCAGAAAACTATGAGACTATGAAATAAAGAACTTTAACAGGACAGCAGCCTCCTCTGCTCTTTCACCCTCATCCAAAAAGGCAGGGTATCCCATCAAAAGCCCAACAGGGAGAAACTGATTTCCAGAAGGAGGGGTGAACCTTGGGTGAAACAAAGCAGGATGTTTTCCATTGCCAAACCCCAGAACAGAATTTAATGTAATTAACAAGCAATATAATCTGGTGTGTTCAATCGAGGAGGAGTTCTTCCTCCTACTCTTTGGATGGGCTGTCTATCTGTATTACAAGGTCTGCAGGAGGAAAATGTCTTTCTGTTTGCATTGTGTAAAGCACTGAGGTGTCTGATTTGAGTTTGGACTAAATGTTGCCAAAAGACAAATGTGTTCTTTGCTGTAATATTAAAGTTCTCTGTTTCTAGCATCTGTTTGACCCATGGAGAGCTGTGGATCCATGTCCGTCTGTATCAGGGCTGCAGTGCCAAGAGGGGCTTGCTTTTCCTGGTCAGCAGCACTTGCTCAAGCACTACTGCACTTTCTCATCTCCTGCCATGTCATTTCCTGACATTTCATATAATATTTCTTTGCTATCCCCACATATTTAAAAGCATTCACGTTCACCATATTAACCTACACTTGTACCCACCTCACACTAGTATTATATTTCCCAGTAAGGAAAGGCACAGCCTGTTGCTGTTCTTGGGGCCAGTACTGGCAACATAAGTCCTCAAGAACTCCATGTTCTTCCTAAAAGTGAGATCTTTCTGATCAGAAGTCACTGGGAAGGTATTTGTGCCACCAACCTCACAGAAATTTATCTAGTATAAGTTTAAATTTAATTCTTTGCTAGTAGTTAGATGGCAGGTGGTACTTTCATAGTTGACATCATCAGTGATGATGTGAAAACAGCAAAGTAAATATAACTATTATCAATTTTAGTCCCTGTAGCAAACCAAGAGGAAGTAACTCAAATATATGATGAGGTAAGAAAGACAAAAAGATGATAGAGACTTCATGATCAACTTTTTCCAAGGCATTTTTGTGGGAAGAGATAGGATGAATTGAACTGCAGGCTGTGGGATGTGCCTGCAGAACGCCATGAAAGGACAAAGAAGCTTGTCTCCGCCTGACCTTGGGGGAGGAAGATGCCACAGGGCAGAGCCCTGCGGAGAGGAGCCTGCTGGAAGCTGCTGGACGGGTGGACAGCGTGTGATCACCCCCATATAGGGACACTGAGAAAGTGTGTTACTGACATGGCAATGTGCGATAGGTTGCTTAGTGAAAAATACCATATAAGGAAATAGTGGGTCTTGAAGAAGTGTATGAAACTAGCTTGTTTGTGTGAATAAATCTCTCAGATTCCCTGTCGGTCTAGGTCCGTGTCTCTGTCCCCCACCCACATACTTTTTTTCCTATTTCTAAGCCACAGAGGAAGAGGAGAGAAATAGGTATTGGTGATCAAGTGGCCTCTTAAATGAAAATTATATTTACTTGTTATTTTCCTTCCTTGTCTCTGTTTCATGAATTTTATTTCTCTGATACTAAAGCATAGATATCTAAAAAAGAATTTTTTAATTTATTCAGAGAAATCTTCTTTGGAGACACAATAAATGTTGCTTTCAGGATTCACAGAGCTCTGGTTTTCTTAGTATAATTTATATTATATATACTTATTATATTTCTTTTTATTTTTACCGTAGTTCACATATATACAACTTCCACAGAACAGGCTCAGCAGTTCTGTGTGAAATGTAAGCTCAGCAGTGCCTTTAGGTCCTCAGTCCTTGGTAGGCAGCACATGAATAAGCTATGAGAAGAGAATGCTCAGACCTTGAAAATGACACAAGTATTTTGATGATAAAGATATTAGTAGAAAAGAAGGAAACCCAGGTGTAAAGATGAGTTCAAATTCTAATAACTCAAAAAAAATATTTATTGAGTATAATTTTAAACCTCATCCCTAGGCTGAAATAAAGATAAGGGAAAAGTACCCAAAGAAAAATTCCATATGCTATGCCTACTCTTCTTTCTGTTGACTTCCACTACTTAGTCATCACATGTATCATAGAATGTCTGTAAAGATTTGGAGAGTACAGCAATCACACTATGCATGAGACCTGGCATGTGTAAATGATGCATTTGCCACTAGGGCTACAGCTCATCTCCATAATCCTCATAAATTTTGGGAAGAAAGAGCAAGAGAGGCACCTATCTGACATAAATTGGCAAAGATCTATTAACATCAGTGATGCTGGGCTGATTTACACCATCTGAGGAAGCAGCCTTGCTCAGCCATTGACTAAATACGGCCACTAGTGAACAGACTGAGCCAAATAAACTGCAGCTAGGACTTGCCACAATTCACTGGATTCCTTAAGAAGTCATGATTCTAGTGCATAGCACTATTACAGATAAATTTAAAGGTAGATTTATCTAGGAAATGCCGGCAAGCTTCAGATATATAAGTATAGATAGCTACAGATATAGACAAAATTTGTCAATCTAATCTTAATTACACTGCTGGAAACCCAGGGGATTCTCCTGACGTGGAGCTGATTTTAGCCAGAGTATCAGAAACTGGAAAGAAACACTGGAAATAGCTGGTGGAGAGAAAGTGTTTTTCATCCATGTTCTCCTGTTTTCTTCTGGAAAGACTTGTTCTCTCAGCACGTTCCCCACGCTCAAGGCCTAAGCACCACATATACATCCACAGTGCTGAGGCAGCACCACCATCGTGCCTGCTTTTCCTGTGGGAATAATGTCTTGCAGTGACATGACAGATTTCCAGCACAGGGAAGAGTCTGCCCTTATCCTCTCTCTAAATGTGCAGGCAAGCTCAGAGTACACTCCATTACCTTCAACTCACTTCTTCAGATATTTAGCCTAAGGCTTTCGAAAGAAAATCTCCCTGGCTTTTCTTTGCCTCTGTTCCATATGCATCTCCAAGCACCCACGGGTATCTCATCCTTTTCCCCCTAATCTCTCTGCAGGCTATAATCACCTCCTAAAATACAAGAAATTTCACAGAGGATTCCTCACAACAGTGACTGTTACGAAAGCAATGCAGGTTTTGGATCACACCAAATTTCTTCATTTCTTATCATACCATTTCAGCAAATAGTTATGAAATGAACTGCACATATTTATGCAACCACAGTAATCTCACTTTAAAAATTCAAGGAGTTTATCTGTTTATTTTTTTCTGGGTAACCTGTTTTTCCCTGGCTGACTACTGATCATCTCAAGGCATTCAGCGGTCTTCTGGCTCCAGATAACATTAGTTTCTAAATCACTATACACCATTAAATCCTCACCATTTAACTCTTTCAAAGTCTTGATTTTGTCAGATATATTTGCTTGATCATAACTGTTTATAGGTAATATTTCTGAGTTCGGGAACATATTAGACTTAACCACAGCCCAGCTCTCACCTACTTACATATCAAAAATAGATTTATTATGTCTGAGATATAAGTTACTCAGGCTTCCCATCCACCTGTCCCATTTCTGCTTGGTTGAGCAGACCTTTGAGCATGTAGTAGAGTGTGTTAAAGAGTCAGAAGCACTGAGGGTTACGTAGGTAATGCACAACACCTGATGTAGGCCTATCCTCACACAAGGAAAGTTTTTTGCAGTCCA
Source organism: Rhagologus leucostigma (assembly GCA_013397725.1). Taxonomy (NCBI): domain Eukaryota; kingdom Metazoa; phylum Chordata; class Aves; order Passeriformes; genus Rhagologus; species Rhagologus leucostigma. The sequence goes on from VZTD01002630.1 coordinate 569,019, forward strand.
CATGTGGACTTACCTTTCCTGTATGATCCCAGTTCTGGTTCATGTCTCCTCTGGGTCCAAGAGAGGAGTTTCACATTTTAGGAGACAGCAGAGCAAAGAGACCAGCAGATACAACTCCCTTTAACTTATTCAACTCTACTGAGCAGGTTACATCAAAGCAGCATTTCACATGAACCTGCCCACCAAAAATCCACTTGTGATGGGCTTGCACACCAACAGCTGACCAAGAGCTGAAGACTAATAGTTGTATGGGAAAGCTGAAGAATTGAATTACTTTCCAGGAAGCAAAGAAGGGTTGATTGGCTTTCACCGTTTCCGTACTTTCTCTATCAGTTATGGCTCTTTGGACTCTGAAGCTGAACTGAACTTTTTTATTTGATACCTGTCATCGTCACCAGCATTTAAGTTTTCCTGTTGTCCTACAAACATCCACTGGGTTTGGGATGTGCAGCCAAACATTTAGGCTCCTCTCCAGTATCTTCAGCCAGGAATTTTTCTCAGGTGTCAGTCATACTGGTGACAGGCATTAGGAAGAGCTGTGCTGTTTTTCAGGGCTTTATCTACATAACGTGCTGAGGAGAGGCCTTCCATCAGTAGTTACAAGTGTATGGTGTATATACACAATATTCACTACGTAAAACTACATCTGTATAACTTTAAATATATAGAGATAAAAATATGTGTGAGTGTAACTCATAAAATACACCAAAATATTGTGAAATGCCATGATACAACACCTGAACGCCTCTAAGAATTGTTTCTAAGTATTAAAAAGCTAAATATGCTATGATCTTTTGGGAAACTTCTGGCCTAGACAGATATTATTATATTAGTTCTAATAAATCTCCGATCAAATTTAGATGGGCAGGGTAAGAAATAAATGTTAATTATCACAGTTGAGCATAAAAAGAATAATAATACAAGATGGAAAAAGACAATGACCTGATATGATATAGTCCAGGCTAATTATGCTGCCAAGAACAGTTTCGAAGTACTTAATTAGTGAGGTCCATAAAAGATGTCCAAATATTTTTTTTACTCTTACACCATGATGATTTTTTGTCTTTTTATATACCCCTTTTATACCCCTTTTATATACCCTTTTATATAGCTTTTATGTATCCTCAATGCTTTTAGCCCACATACTTATAATTCCTTGAGTCTGATAACTAGCTTAGACCCAAAGTTCTTTTAAGCCAGGAGACCAAACATCCTGCAGATGTCCTAGCTGGAGGCCAGAAAGCCCTATGCTATCCTGAGAAACCAAAGTCCTTTCTATCACACATCCTGTATACTAAGATAGGCACATCCAGGGGGAAATTCCTCGGAATGAGGGGTTCATTCGAGCCTCTCACTGGGGAGTCTTTGATAGATATGCTAATTTGCAAGGCCTATAAATTGTATACGCGATCTATCGTGGGTGTGCATTGCAGTGTGCATTTCGGCGCATTCCACCTGGACAAAGTGGTGCACCTAAGGATCCTTAAATAAATACCAAGGTAAAAACTCCTTTTTCCCTTAACTGTGTTTGGGTCTTAGTTTTAAGACCAGAGAAAGGCAACAACTCTGTTTGTTATATGCCTAGCTTATTAAGAACAATACAATGGAATTTTTTTTAATTAATTAAGTCTTAGCTTGCAAAAAAAATTGGTTAGGGGATTGGAAATATTCAGCATTCTATATAAAGGAACAATTTCTATTTTTTAGAGAAAAATCGTTCCAACTTTCACCAGTCTGTTCAGTGCCAGAAGGGTTTAAAGGTATTCAACCATGTGCATCTAATATATTGAAGTTGTAACAGAAAGTTGGACAGCTCACAAAGAAACAATCTCTTGTCTGCAAACAGAAGATTTAAAGGGAAAATTAGGTGTATATTTTGTATCTCAGGTAAAAGGCATGAAGACAGACGCAGTATAGTAGAAAATATATTGTTATCCAAAGCCGTAAAAATCTGTCCTGCTCAGTCAGTCATTAAACTGAGATTCTGTATGTACAAACTCCATATTCTTGCCAGCAGATCAAAGGCAAGTTGGTGAACGCAGAATTGCCTACCTACTTTATCTTCATACAAATGAGCTGAAGTGCCCTTGGCAAAGAATGCAAAGTCATGCCAACAGAATACAGATTTAATACTGCTGTAACAAGGTATTTTATTAAAGCTGCAGTGAAGTGTCTGCATGGACAGAAAATTCTGATGACCAGCCTTTCAAACAAGTACTTCCTATTGTTTATCCAGTAAATTACTGTTTTGTTGTAATGAGGAAAGACCCAGCAGAACACTAGGAAAAGTAGTTTTGTTTTTAAAATCCACTGAAAATATGTATTTGTGGGGAGATAGGGGACATAATTCATTAAAATTTTGTTTCTGAGAAATTCTTAATAGGGAGAAATATCTAGCAGCCAGGAGAGTCTTTTATGCCTCTTTCTCATCATTATATAAAGCGATAAGACTGAAAGAGCTGCCAGACTTAAAAAAAAACATAGAGAGAGATCTTTGTCTCCAAGACAAATGTCATTTTTATTTTAAGTCCTCTCTAGTCTATAAATACGAGTTTAAATCAGATGGAAGGAAAACAGAAATACCTTTTTTTTTTTTGCATTTTCATTTATATTACATCCAGGTGATCACTTTTTCTACTATTAGACATACATTTCATTTCAATTTTCTAATTACAATTTTCAAACAGGTTTAGAAAAGTAGGTATTTAATATTTTATTTTCAGAATACAAAATCTGAATTTGTCTTTAAAGGAGAAGTAATGTTGATGGAAAATCCTATTCAGCTCTATTAATAAGTAGTATATTCCAAAGTCATAGTATATATTTTGATCAATATAGGGAAAAAGAAATAGCAATCAAAATGACAAATTTCTTGGTATGCTCTTTTCAACTTCTTTCAAAAGACATGAAAACTTGTTCACTTGTAGGTTGGGCAATTTTACTGTTTCAAAAAGTGTTTTGTACTGTAGGTCTTCAACCACCATGCTACTCTGAATGTCATATGAGGGCTATCTTTGCATGTTTTACCAGGAATTTCTCTGCGTAATTTTGGATTATCTATCATAACAAAACAAAGACAAAAAATAATGAAAGTAATAATAATAATAAAAAAGTAATAATAATAATAAAAAAATAAAATCAAGAAAGCATAGCCTGTGGCTCATAACAGATTATACATGTGCATATACCCAAAGAGGAAAATTATCTTAGAGCTTTCTTGTTTCCAAGAGCTTCCCCTCTCTGGCCCTCATAGCCTACTCATTTTCCTTCAAACCCCTGATGCTTCACTGCTGAAATGACCTCAGTTTCCTGAGGACCTATCAGGGGGACAAGACTTTTGCAGGGATTAAAGTTATCTGAGGTGCAGGCTGTACATGTGAAAATATACCAATTTAAATAAGATTAAAAATATTAATCCCTGCAGGCATTCAGAGCTGCCTGCCACATGATTGTTGGTTTTACTATTCTCACATGAACTTCCTAGTATACAGTAATTGCTTACTGTGCAACTGTATAAATAGGACTAGACGGATAGTTTAAGACAAATGTATCTCGTTTTGCTTTGGTGACAGCTATAGAAATCACTAACAGTGCCTAGTCCCCTATACTGCTGTGAAGCATTTGAACAAGAAAAATAACGGTATGGGATAAAAATAGTCTTTAATTATCTCTAAAATGAATTTGCTGCCCCATAAACCGTGACGGCCTTTTACACTGACCAATTACCCTGGAGTACTGCTGTGAGTACCTGTACACATTTTGGAAAGTCAGGATACAGAAGCTATTATAGAAAGAATCAAGGAGCAGGTACAAGGTAGCCTTGTGGTACTTTGGATAAAAATTTGTAGAAAATGGGGGGATGAAAAAACCCTTGACGAGACTCTCAGCTGATTTATTTTAGCAGTATTTGTGAGTATCTCTAGTCATAAGGAAAACTGGACTGTCACTGCTCTCTTTGTGCACATGGAAAGCTCAGCAGCACTCATATTTATGCTAAAGTATTGCTCACATTTTGTCCTGCTTTTCAGAAAAGTCAAGGAACAAGAAAAAGGTTCTTAAATGTTGTTTTAAATATAGATGTTTCAAATTTTTGAAACTGATTTTTAAGATTTTTTTTTCTTCAGTTTTCATTTTTCAGCTGTGCCTCATATGTGGTATACATATACAATGCATATTTATATTAAAGCAAGCATGCATATTGTACAGACAGTGCTTTTAGTGGTAGAGCCCCACAGAAAGTAATAAAACCTTTGTTACTGGCCTGAGTAAAACTGGGATTTTATCCTGAATATTTCATTCTGGCATTTAATTTCTGACCATCTATGCTTTAAAATTTAAAATGCAATATATGAATTTATCCCACTAATTAAAAAATTCCAAATATTTTAGCCTGTTATACCTCCCAGAAGTTTCTTTTTTTATATTATCCAAAAATGTGTTGCCTGTAGGATGTTATTTCAAGAACATCTAAACTTACATTTCTGACATAACACTTCTCCTCTTAAAATTAGCAGTCTAAAAGAGTAATGACTGGAGTTATTCTGAAACTATTACAAATGGTCTGAATTAGAGGGGGTTTCCTGATACTCTTTTAAAATAGTAAATAAAACTTGTGCTTACACATTTAACCTAAAGAAGCAACTTTAGGACCTACAGATGAATAAGTTACCGCACAAAGTTTTCCTAGTGTGTCTGCTATTTATTGAAACAAATGTTTCTTGTCACTCGATTAAAAATTTAAACCAAAGAAAAACTTAATTTTCAAACAAAAATGTCTGATGCATTTTATTTTAAAAGGTTCATTTAACAGGATGTTGAATATTTTTAAAGAAAGATTTGAGAGCAGTTTTGAATATTCTTGCAGCGTTATTACAAGGCTTCACAAACTCTGAATGTTAAAACCAACACATGCAGTGGTATGAAAACCCAAGTTTGCCCTGCCTTTCAGTCTGTAATGCACTACTATGTCCGACCAAGCATCCATGAATGCCTAAGTTCCTGCCTAGGGCAGTGGCAGGGAAGATTTTAGTTAAACAAATCTCTCAAGACTGCCCAATTCTTGGGATCCCTTCTCTTCAGCAGCTGTCTTATTAGGGATGCTCTAGGTACACCCCTGATTAGAGATTTTTAGATCCATTTATAGATAAATAGTGGAAGAATTTGTCTACTTCTCCATCAAACTACTTATCTGCTGCCACATCCTTCTGTGGACAACAGTTTGCAGATGCCATAATCCTAGAAACTATTTTTGTTATGTTGAATTTCTCTGCTCAGATTTTGCTGGAAAGATGACAGGTTTAGAAAGTCTGCACATGGACACTGCACATGGAAAAGTCTGAGGATTCGTACTGCTGTGGTAGAGCTGCTCGTTACATTGCATTTTTATCAATAATTTTATGTTTGTTGGTATGTTTGTTTTTATGCTTGATCATTGTTGGTTTGACAAGTTTTATGGTGCAAGTATTTTAGAAAAGTGAAAATCATAAGAAACCAGAAATGTCACCAGAGTAATGATAACATAAAATTGGTACAAATAGTCACACAGTATCCTTGAGATACCTTCAGGCCATAAACCATGTGACTGTAGAGAATTTAGACCAATGTAAATTAATTTTTGAGCATTAAATTACACTTGCCAAGGAGAATTTAAAGAGGCTTCCTAAAAATTAAATCCTTCTTACAGGAGTTATTCCCAGTAGAAAAAACATAATAATTTGCTTGAATCACAATGCTCTTTCTCACTGGAAAGACAAAAAACCACAACTGCTGACAAAATAACGTTTGGGGCAAACCACAGCACTCATTGTTCCCAAGGAGTCAATAAAATTGGGAATGACTGAGACAAGTACCATGAAATAATATGGCATTCAGAATGTAAAATTTCTCTCTTCTTTCTTTCCCATGATTGAATTGAATTTAAAAAAAAAATTAAAAGGAAAAGGAAAAAAGGAGCTTTGCCATAACAGAAAAATAAGTAAGGTAATAATGACATGGTATTGACATACAGAGAACACGGGTATTTGCAGAACTCTGTAATATGACTCCTTAAGAAAATGGAAAACATCTAGGATTCACTTGTTTTGAGGTCTCACTTCAATGAAACTGAGCTGAGATTTATTGAGAATTAAATTTGAATTCATAAAACTCCCAAGAAAATATGGAATTTCATTGGAGTTTGTTGCTATAATGCAAAATTATAGGAGCAGTTTAGAGTGGTTTGGGTTTTGAAGGCCAATCCAGTCATAGTAAAATGATCATGCCAAATTCTCAGTACTAAAGTCATGGTCTCAAATAAATTCTACTTCTATTTTAATTTTATTTTTCACAAATCTACTTTTTAAAAGGTAATAACCTGCAAATATACTGGCAGTCTAGTATGTTCCTCAAATTTGTCTCAATATACTTGGCAGCAGAAGCAATCCTGGAAAACAAATCCTGTTGAACTGCAAGACGGCTTGTGTGTATCCAACAAATGGTCCCTCCTCTCTCACAAAAAGAATGGTCTCCCAAAGTTTCCTAGACCAATGAGCCCACTGCAGTAGTCAGATTGGAGGTGAAACTTCATTTCTTCAACCAAATGGTGCAACTGTGTTGTCTTTTCATAAGCTTAGCTAGAATGAAATTAATAAGGTGAATGCTGGTTTTCTCAATGACACGTGGACAACGAAATTCAGAGGCTTGCACAGCCGATGACCTCTTGCATAACAAAACTGAATTATTTAACTGCTCAACTTTTTTAAACATTCATATTAACATTCCTGGAATGTGATTCTTCCCACCTCACTGTATTAAATAGCTTTTTAAGATAAAAATCTGCCTGTGAAATCTGAAGAAAGGCTAGCAGTATCCTATACCAATGTGGAATGGAGACATATATCTGAGAAGAAAGTCCATTTTTTTAAGTGGTTTACCTGTTTGCAAGTCTATACTCTGTTCTTACGTGAATTACAATCTCTGTGGGTTAGTTCATCTGAAGAGCCTGTGGATACCATGGTGCCTACTTCAGAGAGCTGAAGTCTTTGCAAATACTCAGTACCTCAGGCACTTCACAGCTAAGGACTCAGTGCCAGAAAGGCCCTTCAAAGTTATATTACTAATTTATTTCCCAAAATATATGATTTAATGGTTTTGGTTTTATTTACATGCCTTTTCTCCATTACTCTAGAGCCACATCCCATTTTAAAAAAGTATCATTTTTCCTATCTCACTGCTACAGTTCAAGCACAATGTTGATGGTCAAAAACACTGTGTAAATCTTTTTCCTGTTTGTGCTTCTTGTAAGACATCTGATAGAATTTCTGCAATGTAGTGCAATGTTGTAATTCAAGATATGCAGTCTGTATCACCTCATAATTGCAGTCCAACAGTGCCATCCTCTGCTCCTTGCAAATAACATTTCACTATAATTCCAAGGATAATCTTAAGATTTAAGATATAAGAATCTTATAATCAATAAGCTGTATTTTCACATTGTAAGTTTACTGATAGTTAAAAAAAATCTACTCTTCCAGGTGTAAGACCCAGGCATTATTTTTCTGGTTACAAAAATATATTTTAAAAAACCCCAAAACTATGCATTGACATTGTCATGGATTAGATTTATGAAACCTCTCATCTGTGTTTAAAAATTTCATTTGTACACCAATATATGCAATTAACTCTCTAGAATGTTTCTGTACTATTTACTGGACCTTTAATGAATCCAAACATGGACCAGAAACTTATTTTCCATAATGCCGAGAAACTTAAAGAGAAGACTCCTATCAGTCCAGAAAAAGCTTCTAATTCAAAATTAAGATAAAACAGAACGTGATAATCAGAAATCATGGCACAACGTCTAATAAACCCAGTACTTATCTTCAGTGGTCTAAAAATACACTGGCAGTAGGGGGTTTCAGGAGTAATACAAAAGTGGATTTTTATACATTCCACTGTTTTAAATTTGAGTGGGGAGAAACCTTGAGGGCACTTGCAATAAAATACAATGAGTCGATAATAGCTTTGCTGGTAAAATCACAGCATGTGAAAGTTAGTGTCAGGAGATTAATAAAGTGCAGAAGTTCCAGATGCAACAGAGAATGAGGAATCAGTGTAGACAGGCACACAAAGTTATGGCCTTGGTTGGTTGGGGTTTTTTTAGACAATCTACTTAAACTCTCTTTGTACTATTGCAAATATTTGTGGGACAGTCACATGATCTCTTAATTGCATTAATTTCATCATCCTCTCATTCTTTTCCTACAAAGAGCTGTGTGACATATAAGGACATAAAGAGAAAACTTTTCCTAGGAGAGAAATTAAGCGTTAGAAATTATGCCCCCAAGTCATAGAATGGTTTGGGTTGGAAGGGACTTTAACGATCATCTACTTCCAACTGGACACTTTCCACTGGATCAGAGCTCCATCCAACCTGGCCTTGAACACTGCCAGTGAGACATCCACAGCTTCTCTGGGCAACTTATGCCAGTGTCCCAGCACCTTCACAGTAAAGAATTTCTTCGTAATAACTAGTCTAAACCTGCCCTCCTTCCATTTAAACCCATTCCTCCTTGTCCTATCACTGCATGCCCTTGTAAAAAGTCCTTCTCCAGCTTTCCTGTAAACCCTCTTTAGGTACTGGAAAGCTGCTAGAAGGTCTCCCTGGAGCCTGTTTGTCTGCAAGATGAAAAACTCCATCTCTCTCAGCCTGACTTTATAGGGAGAAGTGCTCCAGCCCTCTGATCATCTTAGTGACCCTCCTCTGGACTCATTCCAACAGGCCTACATCCTTCCTTCGTGGTGGTATCTCTGTATTTGAAGGCTTCTGAGACCAGCGGGAGAAAACCTGGAGCTGACTTTAGTGTTGAGGAGGAGTTTGACTAGATCTACTGAGATCCCTTCCCAACAGAACACTTCTGTATTTCAGAAATATCCTATATATATATGTATACATAAATAATATATAAAATATCCAATCGGCCTTATAAAAGTCACGTTTTGTGAACTGGGAGACTTTAGAGATCACTATGCTAAATTATTGTTATCACCTTTTGTGAAAAACATAAACTGAAATAATTTAAATGGAAAAGACAAAAGATTGTGAGAGAGTGCTAAAATATCAACTACAGAGTCAAATGTAAGTGATATGAGAAAATCTTATTTTTAAATGAGATTAAAACTTCTAAAGCCAAAGTGAAATTGAAATTAAGGGAAGAAATGGAAGCTTTAAGAACTGTATGAAATCTTCTGAAGCACTGCTCAGTCTTTGGTAGAAGTGAGAATTTAGCACTTCTGTGGACACTATATTTCCTCTAGGAACCTTGAAATTATGGAGTTCCTTCCCATTAATTTCAGTGGGCCTTTCATACAGATACACTGTAACAGGCTATTTCATACTAACTGCTTAATCTACAGTGTGCTTACAAAAATGTAGCATGGTGTTGTTCAGGAATTAGACTTTGCCTGCCTTTTTCCATTGTGCTGCCGATACCAGGTTGGCAGCTACAATAATATTTTAAATGACACTGACAGATTGTAGCTGCCCTTGGCTTGTATGTCAGAAAACCCATACAAATTGCAGATGAAGATTCACTTTCCTGCTTCACCTGTCACAGCTTATTTTGTCATTATTTAGGAATTATGTTGCCGATATTAAATAGCAATAAATTACCCTCATCATGCTCCTTCCTTGGTTAAATGATTCTTAAGAGTATAGGTGAGGTTCCCACCTTCTTCTAGCAGTTCTCAATACACTGTGTATTTATTCTATGTTGGTAGCATGAAAATGCTCTGTGATCAAAGAATTCAGTACAAAAGCCAGATCACACATAGGATCTTAATTCTCAAAACCAAGCAACTCAAGGACTCTGAACTCAAGGGAAAGGCAACCTTGAATAAATCAGGCAAAACAGAATCTTAAGGATGTCTGTTTCCAGGACACAGGAAAATTCACCCTGAATAAAAATACTACAGGTTTCTGTCATAGGAATTTCTGACCTTCAGAAATAGCAGATTCTGAAAGAGAAAGAGAGCAGAAATAGTGCAGGGGAAATAGGCCAATGTGAAAACTACTTGACTTTCCTGCTACTTGGACTATTTGGCACCACTGATACAAGGTGGCTGGACTATCTCTTTTCCATGTCTTTAATATGCTTTTTCTTTCCTAGCCTGCACATCAAGTGCAAGTGGTAAAGGACGAGTCCCTGTACTAGGATTTTTCCAGGGTGGATTTCCCTGGAGCAGATCCACCCCACTGCACTTCTCATTTTTGGACTCATTAGTCATGATGGAAAAGAAGAAGAGCTCCTCCTCCAAGACTCCTGGAGTTACTCCTGGTCCACTCCCATTGCATGGATCTTCAGAGTTACAAATCTGACACTACTCTTGTCCTCTTCAGAGTAATCCAGGTAGCAAAGATCTGCTATTTAAACTGTTTTGAGTTTATATGGTGTCTTTTGGCTGACAAAGATGCAGAAGCCATTGCGTAAATGACTAAGCTGAAAGGACATCAAGGCAAGGAATCCCCTAGCACTACCTGCATCTCTTCCACTGTCACACTAATATGCAAAAAGAGGGCATGTGTCCAAAGCTTATTTTGAAGAAATTTTCCTCAGAGTACAGAGATATTTGGCAATATTTTCTCTAGTAAAATTAAATTGTTACAATGTTTTGGAAAAAAAAAGGCATTTTCTAAAAAAATCTTGTTTATCTTTAGTTATTATTTCAATAAAAGTTACTCCACACACATGATGAATTACATGCATTGGCTTTTGGTTCATTCTTATTCACTGTGTAGTTTCACAGGCTGAAGGGGTTTTCAGCAAGATAACTGATTATATAAATCCTTTTCCTTTGACAGTCTTCTCAGAAAGTTCTGAAATTATATGATTAGCCTTGAAATTAATCATTCTAAGAAATTTTTTAAATCTCCTGCTGAAAGATATCAAGTTACTAAGCTGAACACCAACACTGAAATCACCTATATAAAAAAACTCTCTCCCTCACATGGTAAATTCACATTAGTAGAGATTTTTATTATGCAAGCATGCTATGTGTGTCTTTGTTTTGCCATCACGGACAATTTCAAATATGAATTGATAGCACAGTAGTGATTACAGTTGGTAACATTATTTAAAGACATAATTTCAGGGATCAAGCAGTGAAACACCATTAAACAGTAACATCATTAAATGTGGAGATCTGATTATTAACTGCTTTTAAGTATGTCTATACTAAATATCACTAAAATGGCTTGTTAGCATATTTATAAGACACTATTTATTCTCTTTATTACCAATTATATTTCAAAATTATTTTATCTTTTATATTACCCACTATGTAAACTAAATGTCATCCATCATTTCGGTTTTCAAAAACAGCTTTCAGAGACATTTAATGCAGCTGCTCAAACAGCTTGTAATAGCTCATTTACGATTAAAATTTTTGGCATTTTTTACTGAAATTTTGTTTCTATATTCAACAACTAAAGCTGTATTCATTAAAATTGTGCTTCATTAGTATCTGCATTTAGCTATGCAGCAAAATGTCAGAGTCCAGAACCTGGGCTTTATGTCAGATTAGTGTCTTATTCTGAGCTGAGATTGTTTAGGTGTTTTACTATTTCATGAAAGGAGTAGTGAGAGGCTTTGAATTAAGGTGATTTGTCACCTTGATTTTTTTTCTCTGCTTTTCTGCTCAGATATTTTCTACTCATAGATTCTGAGTGTTTATTATTTGATTAACCCAGGACTGAGGTATTTCTTTATCTTCTGACATCTTGACAAAAAAATGTAGATAACATCTCTTGATTGGCTGCACCATAGCATGTGGGCAAGGATTTCCAGAAGTATTGCATGCTGGTATTGTTTCAAGTTGGTCCATGGATTCTGACAGTGCATGTGTTCTGGGATTTCTAAATCCTTGTGAAAATCCCACCAGTAACACTCTGTGAACATCAGTCACTGTGACAATAGGTTATTTACGTATGTATAGACACAAACCTTGGTGTTAAGTACGCAGTGCAGTATGTCAAGGCCAAGAGTTCTTCATTACATTTCCCAGTCCCAAATAATTAGTTTAGTGCTGTATGATGTACTAGAAGACAAAAAACTATTTCAAAAGAAGAGTGCCTGACAAACTTAGTCTGACCAATACAAACATGTATATTCCATAGTTTTCTCACCCATACCTTTAAAAAAAAATTTCAGTGGCATAGTGAAGAAGAAAGGTTACAACCACAGTGTTCTTCTGGTAAGTCCCAGTCATGAGTGCAATCCCCATTGCCATATAGAAGCAGAGGTGATTCTGTCTAGCGCTCAGAAAGAACAGAAAGCAAGGTGCTCGGCTATCTCATAGATCACCTTCTTTACAGCTGTGTCAGCTCCCGGCCTGAGCCACTACTGCTCCATGTCAGCGAAGTCAGGGGAGATCTTCTTAACCCACATAGCCTGGTCTAAGAATAATAATCTAAAAGGATTTAAGTATTCATTTGAAAGATGAACTGAGTTGTTTAGAAATGACACCTTTGACACTAGCCATGCGCTCATAGTTCTTGAACCATATTTTAATTTGTTAGAGCAACCCAAATCTGCATATCCCTCATTGATTTTATTAAAATTGGTGAGCAAGCAAATATTCATTTAAGAAGGCTAATTACCAAGCTAAAGTATTGCAATTTTATTTAGCTAATTAGGGATGGAACAATGCACTAGTAAAATTAAGGTCATGATTAAAGTAGGCTCAATAAGTCTAAGGCTTGATCCACAAATGTGCAATGTATATAGGTATGCTGAACTGTGAAATTGCCACTGAAATGTGTCACTTCCCAAGAAGCGTCTATCTCCCTGAGCAGGAAGTCAAGCAAGAGTGGCAGGGGCCCTGCATGGATGAACAAGGAACTCCCGGAAAAGCTCAGACATAGAGGGGGAAGGGTGCAAGGGGCAAAGGCTGGGACAGGTGACCCAGAAAAAGCAGAGAGGCCCTGTCTGAGGGTTCAGGGACACGGCTAGGAAGGACAAGTCTATGCGGAGTTGAATCACATGAGGGCTGTGAAAAGCAACAGGAAGGACTCCAAGAGATACATCAGCAGCAGAAGACATATCAGAGAAATTGTGGGCCTTCTGTTGAATGGGTCAGGAGGCCTGGTGACAACAGACACAGCAAAAATCAAGGTACTGAATATCTTCTTTGCCTTTGGCTTTCAACAGTCCCAGACCCCTGAGACCAAAGGTAAAGATCACTTCTTACCAGAGCAGGGTCAGCTTAGGAAACATTTAAAGAGAATAGACAGACACAAGTCCATGGGACCTAGTGAGATGGACCCACAAGTGTGGAGTGAGCTGGCCAATGTCACTATGAGGTCACTCTCAATTATCTTTAAAATGTCATGTTGACTGGGGGAGTTTTCTGAGGAGTGAAAGAAAGAAAATGACACTCCTATTCTGAAAAATATAGAATAAACACCTGGAGGACCACATACTGGTCAACCACACCTCAGTCCCTAAGAAATTGATGAAGAAAATCTTCCTGTAAAGCCTTTCCAAATATATGAAGGACAACAGTGTGATTTGTGGCAGTCAGCATGGACTTAAGGGAAAATCATGCTTAACCAACTGGGTGATTGGTGGGTTAAGAGAGAGCAGTGGATGCTGTTTTCCTTTACTTTGACAAGGCTTTTGACAGTCTCCCATGTCATCCCCACAGACAAGCTGATGGAGTAGAGTCTGGCTAAGTGAAAAGTGAGGTGTACTGACAATACAAAACAGGGAGGAGTGGCTGATACACCAAATGGGTGCACAGCTGAGTAGAGGGACCTCAACAGGCTGGAGAAATGAACAACACATGAACATTATGAAGCTCAACAAAGGGAAATGCCAGTCCTATCCCCAGGAAGAAATAACCCAGGCACCAGTATAACATAGAGGCCAATTAGCTGAAAAGGAGTTTGACAGAAAATGTCTTGAAGATCCTGGTTTGACGAAGCCAGCAAAGCGCCCCTGTGGCAAAGAAGGGCAATAGTACTTTGCATTAAGCAAAGTGTTGCCAGCAGATCAAGTCAGGTGGTCGGTCCTTCCCCTCTGCTCAGCACTGGTGAGACACATCTGGAATAGGTTGGACCCCATGATCTCAAAGGTCTTTTCCAATCTAGTTGATTCTGTGAATGCTGGGTCCAGCTCTGGACTCCTGAGTATAAGAGAGGGTCATGGACATACTAGAGCACAGCCAGTGCAGGCTCATGAAGATGCTTAAGGAACTTCTACTGTTATATGAGGAGAGGATGAGAGTACTGGGGCTGCTCAGTCTTGAGAAGAGAGGGCTCAGGGGAATCTTATCCATGTGTGTAAAACTCTAATGGGAGAAGTAAGGAAGGCAGAAGCCAGACACTTCTCAGTGGTGCTCAGTGACAGGACAAGAGGCTGAAGGCACAAACCGAAACACAGGAAATCCCACATAAGAGTAAGAAAGAATTCTTAGCGTGGGCATGAAGAAACACTGTCACAAGTTGTCCAGGGAGGTTGTAGAGTCTACATCCTTGAAACTATTCAAAATCCAACTGAACGTGTCCCCAGGCAATCTTCTGTCACTGAACCTGTTGGTCTAGGCAATCTCCAGAGGTGCCTTCCTCTCTCAGCCATTCTGGGAACCAACAGTTCTGTAAATTACATTGGTTTTTGAGTCCTACCTTGCAAAATCTTTACAAAGGTTTCTTTATTCCACTCTAAGATCCCAAATACTTTTTTAGCCATTAAATTACATTGATTTCCATGGATGAAGAAGATAACACTGCAAAATGCAAGAGGACAGGTCTCTATATCTGGAAGAAAATAACTCTTTTATCAAATTAAGAAATACATATTTATACGTCAGGATTCATCTGACCTTTACTGGGTATCTACATCAACTCAGCACAAATCATATCCTTGAATGCCTAATACTCTCCTACTAGCTATACAGCACAAGTTGGCTTTTGATTTTGTCAGAATAAGTGTAAAGTACTTTACATAATGATATATATTTGCCATTTTTCCAGTCTTATCGGTTTTGTATTTACAGTTCACATATGACATTTCCTCTGTCCTTGCCACTAGAAGAAATCCTACAAGCAGTTATTTCTTTACTGACCTGTGCTAGTCAGCTAGAAAATGCCATCTATTATTTTCTCTTCCTCACTTGGTCACTCATTTACACTCCCCTGATTGACTGTAGAGCTTTATTTTTATTCTTTCTAGATTGACTGTAGAGCTTTATTTTTATCCTTTCTACTTTGTGTTATTATGTTATCAAGGTTTTAGGAACAGCAACTTTAAGTAATTGCCCCAAAGTAAATAGACATACTAAATCCGCTCCATGTGAGGCTGCGAGCCCATTTACAAAACCTAAAATGGAATGAGTCATCAGACTTATTTGTCTGGTTGTTGAGTACAGTCTTTAGACTGCAGATCTTAGAGCTGGTGATGGTTGTACAGCTCCCCAAAAAGTGTCCAGAAACTGCGTAGCTGCCTGTAGTAATACGAGATTTAAAATATTCTGTCAAAAAAAATTATCCATTCTGATGAATGCTATCATTAAAATGTAGTTTACTTTGAATTTTATTTTATCCAGAAACACAGGGATGTTCCTGACTGACAATTTAAAATGTTCAATTTCATTGGGCTGTCAAAGACAATTATGAATTATGCACTGGTGCACTGTTAGTATATAATCTACCTATGCAGGGTTGAATTTTTATGCACTCATTTATTAATCAAAAAATCCCTTTATATATTACTAGTTAACCCCATATTACTCCTGTTCAGAAGAGGGATGACATGTTGACATAATAGAAGACAGACTAAATTACAGAGATGCTAAAAGCATTGACATCTATGCAAGATCATAGGCACATTTGAATCTGATAGCCATCCTTTTAAAAAAAGCTACTCAAATTCACATTAAGCTGAGCAAGAATATGAACAAAAACCTCTTTTATTTCTTTGTATTAGAGACAGACTGTAGCCCAAAACTAATTTTGAGAGTAAAATTACTTGTGTTCATCTTCCAATCTTTAGACCCCAAAACCTTGTTCCATCGAGTAATTATATTAAACTAACTGAGAAATGTTTTTCTCCTGCTAATTTCCAGCCAGAGAAGGCAATAAAAATGGAATAATTAACCATAAACAATTTTATTTGCCTGATTAAACTGAAACTTCAGATGGACTGTTTTAAATGGCCAGGCACACATGGATGCATTTTTCTTTTTAATGCAGCCCTGAAGGGCAGAACCAGTTTAGGGTTTTGACCCCAGCATGCTCAACATTTCCCCTTTTTCTTCTTCTGATTCTTTTTTTAGTATTTCTTTTTCCTCATTCATTGCATTTATTAGAATGTTTATATCACAGTTAAAGGAAGAGACACAGTCAACTTTAACACTTCACTACTCCAGGATTCTCCAGGAAGGAAACACAGGGCTATTCCCCTTTGAAAGGGTTTAGATTTTCTAAAGAGATTTGTAATGAAAACTGTGCCCATGATGCAGTGGGAGTCACAACAGGCTGACAATGAAAAAGTAGAAAAGATAGAAAAAAAATCAGATACCTTCACTCTCTTTACAATTACAGGCCCTTGTGTTTTAAAATAAACAATTGAGATGTAAAAGATTGAACAAAGAAGGATTGTTTTATCACTTTAAAGTATCATTTTTGTAGTAAACTTTGAATCTGATCTGATTAGTTTTCTTCCCCCAGTTAAGTGTGCTTATCCAGGAAATGAGTTTCGTACAGTCTAAAATGTGGAGATAAAAGAATCTGTACTACCTAAACGTGTATTCCCATCTCAGTGTTATCTCTTCCTGTTCATTATCCAGTTTACTCTGATTCTATTTCTTTTCCTTCTGGTTATTCTTTCCTCTTCTTCTTTCTTACTTTCTTTCACCTTGTGCATATCCCACTCTTCCAGTGGACATAAAAAAGTGCCAAAGATCATACTAGATCAAATCTATTTTTGTGAGAAGAACAAATCAGCAAGAAAAGGATGAGATGTATAACTGATTATAAGCTCAACTCTGTTCCCCTACCTCCAATTAAATAAAAAACTTCACAGTTTTGCAAGCCATTCATAATATATGATACCTACCTTCAGGTCTCACCTTTTTTTTTTTTACAAATATCCAAACTGGGTCACAATGTGCTTGGACTGAGACCTTTATGTCTTTAACACAGTCTGTAAAAGAGTTTTATTAGCTTCCTTGTCTAGTATTACCTTAAACCCCATTGCTTTAGCTGGGGTTTGCTTTTCATTTTCCCATGAATTCAATCAGACAGTCAGAACAAAACTCAAAGAGCTGGAACCAAAGTTAAAAATAATCCATGATAATTCCATTGATCTAGTCAAAACTGCCACGCAGCTCCCTTGGAGTATAAGCCTGGTTTGTTATGACAAGAGGAGGTGGTATTAAGAGTAATTTAAAGTAATGAAAGACGCATTTTTAAGTTTGGAAGTATTACTTTACACTTGAGGGAGGGAGGGCAGGGAAGAATGCAAATCACTGTCAGCTCAGGAACCAAAGGTAAAATGCAAATTTTCAGTCAGGGTTAGCTTTGTGATATTAATTGTTTCACTTTCTCTTTTGTCTCCAAAGCCAAGGTATTTTTGGACATTTTTAAAAAGAAACACACTGTGGATAACCAACAATACAGTATAAGAGTGACAGGTTTTCTGTAAGCACAGTTGTTAGTAAGGCTACTTGTACCCAGATATTTGCTGATTCTGTAGCTTCAGGAAGAATCAGAAGAAAGTAGTATTCAAATACATGTTTTAAGAGCAGAATTGGAGGTTGATGTTGCTGGCTGTTCTGTTTGTTCTCAAGTGAGGAAGGTGAAGATTAGGGTGAAAAAGACAAGAACTGGGACTAATGCTTTTAAACAGAGTAAAAAATAACCATTTTTCTTTTTAGCATTACTCATGAGAAAGAGACCTGTCAGATTCAAGAGGAATAGCCACAACCTGTCTACTTAAACAAGGGGTCTGTTTTGCTGACCCATTCCCATGTCCTCTGAGATCCATGCAGACTTCATTGGAAAGGTTTCACTTCATCTGTCTGTGAAAGAGAAGGGGACCTTCTGACATCTGCCAGCATCAGGAGCAAAGACGGATGACAATGTTTGGCAAATCCAGGAAGAGGCCTGGGATTTTTACAGGCAAGGTAACTCTAGCCTTTTCCTTACACCTGAAAATACCTTCTATTCTGTATTCAGAGCCATGCCTCTCTTTTCTTGTCTAAGCATTTATGAGATGAAGAAAGGTGAGATGAGAAAGGTGTATCTTCAAATTAAGGTCTGGCCCAACCAGCTTTCCTGGTGTATGTGTAATATTTAACAGAAAGCTGGTGTATGTATTGCTTAAACTAAGTAGTCCATTTGAGAGTTTAAAGTAGTTTATTGAAATAGAAAAGAGCTTAAGTTTTGTTCCCTCTGAATATCTGTTGTGTAATGACCATTCCTACATTTCCAAGTCAAACTCATAAACAGAATTATACTTCATGTTCCCTTATTTCTCTCCTTCTTACTGAGGATTTGGTCAGTTAACACTTCCCAGTATTACACCTTTAAAGAGTCAGGGAAGTGTGAAATTGCCTTATAGTAGTGACAAGGATGAAGAAATCTTCCAAAGTCATTACTACTGCTCTAAATCTGGAGTCAAATTTAAATATAATGTGTACTACAAGCTGGAAGAGAAAGTATTTGAGTTATTTGCTCCAAATTATTTAAAATCCATGTATATAAAATTATTTATGTTAGAATAGCAATCTGAGATTTGAGTTGTACTTCACCTTGTCTCATAGTTCTAAGAAACAGTTAATATAATTGAATTTTTCCCACCAGCATTTTATTCAGTCTTACCTTTTCTACTTCACTGTGGTTGGGAAGGAGTAGGAGAGAAGGTAGGTATGAAGACCTGGGATATATGGAGTAATTTGAGTGCTGCTTATGCCCTCCTTACTAAAACTGTTGCTGCATAGCAAGACTGGATTACTAAAATGCCTGCTGTAGGTATATGTTGATGTATTCCAATAGGAAATCTGCTTCAGGAAGTAGCAAATTCAACACAATGTCTTTTGATACATAATTTTCCACTAGGGACAAAAGCAATGCTGTTATTTAGCCACAATACAGGGACTTCCAAGCCACAGGTCTGCTTTTTCCATTCTGGGAAAAATGAACATATGAAAAGAACCTCTACTTTTCAGTTCACAGAATAATAGAACAAAAGAATCAATCATAGAATCAAACCAAAATAGTTCAAAGTGACAGGGCAGTCTAAGCCACTAGAATGGAGGTAGTGACACCTTTCAAAGAGTAAATATTCACAGAAACAGAGTGAGAACAATAAGGAACCTTCTTCTCTAGCCTAACAATAACAACGATGTTGAAGGAGATAGATGACCTATAGACTAGCTCCTCATCTCAGCAAGACATACACATTTTATTCAATACCTGTAAAAATGAAAAAGACATTTCATCTTCTTTTTCTCAAAGTGTATTCCTTCATTTTCCCCAGACTTTCACCAACAAAAGTATGCTGTTTTCTCACAAAACACTGGTATTTTGACATTAAACTGTAGGGTTTGAATGGATGAGATGCAAAATTAATGCAATTTATTTCTTTTTCTAATTTTTTATTTATTTTCAGGCATGCAGTTGGAGTGATGGATATTAATATGGAATTAATGCAAAAATCAAAGAAAATTTTAGATGTCACTCTACTAAAATTGCAGCCACTTATGGAAATTTGACAGGGAAAACACAGGAAAAATTTAAACTAGATAATAATCAACAGAAAACTTTACCTTTACGTGAGATTCTTGGTGTAACGTCCTTAATCACCTGGCCAAGGAAATATTTGAGACTAAAGGCAATAAACAGGAGAAAAGGTAAATAAATAACCCAATACATGAAACTCATTTACCAGCTCTGATGGGAAACTATGCTATCCATACTTGCAAAGTATTTTCTCAAGATCCTGGGTGTGGGTAATTTTCCCTGATATGTGAGAAATCATCAGAAAACCTATTTAAATATGGTAAAACACACACCTAAAACACCTATGTTTTTTAGGACCTTAGGCATATATTCAACTGAGTGCTGTGAATTTGCAATGCAGATACTAAATGTGGGATTTATCTCACCTGGCCTGAGAGAGTTAAGGTGAGGAAAACTACAACAGCAATAGTCACCTTTGGCTCTGACTTTTTGAACAGAGCAGCAAGAATGTTTTCTAGGTATCAGTTTGTGGGATCTTTGCTAAAGGTCTTTATTTACTCACTTGAATCCCACCAGAAAAGACAGAGTGTATTTTCAGAAAGCTTCTTCAGGCTTTGCAATATTAATTGAAACAAAACCAAATCTTTATTTACCTTTTGCACTGCACAGTACTTTTGTATAACAACTCTGAAGTTTTGCCCATTCATTTCATTTCTATTGTGATTTCTTTTTTATTGTGAAGATTGGCCAATTTAGAGTAAATTGTCTAGCTAAAGTAATCAGGGAAAATGGATGTCAGAGATCAATTCATCCAATTGCATTAAATGAGAGACAAGATTTTCTTTACTCATTTAATTATACCAAATAACATCTGCAAGACATACCTACCCTTGAAAATGAAGAGACATGTATGGAGTACTGGAATTCATTCCAGGACTAGCATCAAACCTTGAGGAATTTCAATCAAAGTGAGAAAAGTTACAGTGCTGCTGTAAAGTAGGATTGTGTGTAGATCTTCCGTGATTTCTTCCCTATTAGATATGGGAAATGTCTCTTTTTCTTTCCAAATGGATTTCTAAAAGTGATTTTTAAAGCCAAAACAATTAAAACACAGCATGTTGTCTATTGAGGCTGTTTTGTGTACAGAAAAAATGAGATCAAGAGATACTGTAAAAAAGAAAACTCTCAAAAATTCAGAAAAATCCATTTCCCTTTCTCAAGCTCTCCATAAGGCAAGGCGCCTCTTTTTTCTCCTCCTCAACCCAAATAACAAATATATATCCTGCAAAAATATTTGGTATTCAAAATTCCTGCTTCGAGCCTTAAGCAGTTTCTCTAAGCCTACTTCCCTGGAGTCAAAAATATGTTTTTAATGGTGATTTTATGATGTTATTGGAGCAGGCATAATGAAATAAGAAAACTAACTTACTAGCTAGAGTTTCAGGAGGAATTTTATGATCACATTGTATTACAATTCTGAGTTCTGAGTAGATGCTAGAAGCGTTAAATATTAGCAATATATGATGCACTCAGTTATAAACACTTCAAAAAAGAAGTTTCATAAAAAGCAACCATTTTCTTGTTCCCTATAGCTGATGTTTTTTAACAGTTGACCAATCATTTGAATATATATACATATGTATTCTAGTACATAATATGTATATTTATATATATACTCATTCTAAAGTAGCAGTTCCAGGCAGTACCTAGTGGCACCGAGGTACAACATGCAGCCATTTTACCTAGCATACTTTGCTCGTGATTATAGAATATGCTGAGTTGGAAGGGACCCATCACGATCATCAAATCCAAAGCAACAGAAATGTGAAAGATCTATAGAGTATGTATAAATATTGATGTGGGTTATTATAAAGAAATAAAAAATTTAAAAATTTTTTTGTAAGTAAAAATAATTTTAAAACCCACAACCAATCTGCAATGCTTTTTAAATGCTTTTAGTAAGATGACAAAGATGCAGCATTGTATATCCAATTAAAAGGAGACTTTATGTTCCCCTAAGAACCCAAGTCTGTTCAATGAGTTTCATTTTATGTGGTAATGCACTGTGCTAAGAACAGTTTATTGCCTTTTCCCAATATAATAAGTCCATCAAAGACCTAAGGGACTTATGCTTGCTTTTTAAAAAGAACAGTGGATGTCACAAAGCTCCCTTCTAGAAAACCAAAACCCCAACTTCCATCCTCTAGTGTCTGTGACCTCTTCTACAATGCTTGCAGCTGTAGACACAATCCCAAATCTAATTTGAAATGGGTTTCAGATGAAAAGGAAAGAAGTATTACCAAGCTAAAATCAATTATAAATCAGATTGTAAAAAGCTTCTGAGAGTACCAGTTTGATGGAAGACTTTTCTTTCTGTAGCAGCATTACAGCAGAACGTCTCACATGCTAGACTTTTTAATATGCTAGATTTCACTGATGTGAGTGATTTAATAAACTGCCCAAAACAGTAAGGCAGAGATGCTCCTTGCCACCGTAGGGAGAAAAGTCATGCAGCCAAAGCTCACCTGAAGTTAACGTTGGCCAGAATTTTGGGGGACATTAAAATGAGGTTTTCAAATATATTAATGGCAAAAGACAGTGTAGAAATAACATCAGCCTGTTACAGGATGAGGATGGTCACCTCAAAAACAGGGACATGGACAAGGCAAGAGGACCAACTGTGTTGTGGGGGGCATCAAGCACAACATCACCAGCCAGGCAAGGCAGGGGATTGTCCTTCTCTGCTCCACGCTGGGGTGGCCTCACCTTGACTATTGTGGGCAGTTTTGGGCACCACTAGACAACAAAGACATTGAGCTATTACAGAGTGTCCGAAGGAGGGCAACAAAGATGGTGAAGGGCCTTGAGCGGAAGCCATGTGAGAAGCAACTGAGGGCACTTGGTCTGTTCAGCCAGGAGGAGACTGAGGAGAGACCTCATTGCAGTTACAACTTCCTTTATGAGGGGAAGAGGAGGGGCAGGCACTGATTTCTGCTCTGTGGTAGTGACAGGACCCAAGGGAATGGCCTGAAGCTGTGTCAGGGTATGTTTAAACTGAATATTAGAAAAATTTCTTCACCCAGAGTATGGTTGGGCACTGGAACAGGCTCCTCAGGGAAGTGGTCAGAGCACCAAAACTGTCTGATTTCAAGAAGCATTTGGACAAAACTCTTGGGCACATACTGAGACTCATGAATGGTCCTGTGCAGAGCCAGGAATTGGATTCAATGATCCTGATGGGTCACTTTCAGCTCATATTCTGTGATTCTGTGATTTCAAGCGACTGAGTGGAGCAGTCCAATTGGGTAACAAAGTGCTAGTTATTCCAGTCATTTCACTAAATGCCTACAAATTTGAGTCATTCCACAAAGTGTGTGCCTGGAAAAGTCATTTTGCAGGGACAGAAAATTTTAATCATTCAGTGAAGTGACTGGTTTCACAAAGTAAAAGCAATGTAAACAAAATGTGGGACTATGACCACATTTAAGTAAAAGCATATTATTAGCAATTTCAAACAGGTAAGAATACTATCCTCTGTATATGGATATTTATTTGTTTTTAGGCATATATACTTGAGTGTTTACATAAATAAAATCCACCTTAAAGCTGTAAAAAAGATTAAGAAGGCATTTATACAGAACATATTAATGTCATACACTATGAAAGTTTTCTAGACATTTAAACTCTTAGTCCATAACTGGACAGTTGGCTTTTAGGAGAGGAAAAGTGCTCATTTTTGTCACCACTCCATATTTAAATGTGTGCTTTCTATGTGACTGAAACAAGATGGGGACATCAAGAGACATGCTGTACCTAGCACGATGGAA
The DNA here is from genome assembly GCA_013397725.1 of Rhagologus leucostigma. NCBI lineage: Eukaryota > Metazoa > Chordata > Aves > Passeriformes > Rhagologus > Rhagologus leucostigma. The sequence continues at coordinate 592,563 of VZTD01002630.1, forward strand.
TAACACCCTCATCTTCCATGTTATTGCACTATTTGTCTTCTACCTTTCTAGACGCCAAATCATAAGGATGAAAATCCTGACTCCATAAAATAACTCTTAGATACCTTTGCTAGAAATGTCTTATTGCTATTTTTAAAATAACTGTAGGACATTCCAAACTCAGATTCCAACAAAAAAAGCTTTTATGTAAAACAGAACGTGCAGCACATACGAAATCACAATGTTGAAACTGCACATCAAATATTAAGTTTTCCAACTGGAAGAAAGGGAGGATATTAATTATAAAAAGGCTTTAATTTTTTGAACAAGTGGTATTAATCCTTCTGGAACTATGACACATTAAGATCCCATGCCAGCAAAACACTCAAGCATGGTCTTCTCTTTAAGACCAAAAGTAGACCACTGAACTATATATCTGACTGCTTACAAATGATTAAATTAAGATAATGGTCTCAGTGAAAATCCAGAAATGTTTAGTTTAATACTGCCTATATAATAATGAACTGGATCATTTCAGCACATAACTGTAAAAAAGTGCAAAATGTAATGGCACATGGCAACCACTGCAGTATTGCTGCAGAGCAAACGACTTTAATGCAATAGCTCTTGTAATCAAAATTAAATGGATTCTCAAGCTGTTTATAAAGTCATTTCCTCACTATGCTGTCAGAACAACGTGCAGTGAAAATAAGACAATAAACCTCAAATTCCTCATTCAGCCTTGATCAAATATTGTGGGCAGTGCTACCAGGGCTGATGTAGAAGGAGTTCACAGCCCATATTTGGAACTGTACTCTGAATTTAAATTATCATTATACAGTCTGTGCAGGCATACAAGAGTTTTAAATGTTCATAAAGTCATAGAAGATATGCTGTACACAGTTTTATTTTTTTTATTCATAATTACATTAAAACTGACTTATATCCTTATTGTTCATATCCTGCCTACTCTGCAAAGAAAGAGGTGGGATTTCTGAACCAGTGCTATTCTGAGACCATGCAATTATCATTGCATAGTAACACATGCTTGAGAGATAAAAGGTAGGATTATGAGAAAAGTGATTTTTCTAAGCAAAGAAAGTGTGATAGATACCCACTGCGAGGATTTTCAGTGAAGCATTTCATGATTTTCTTGTAGAAAACTCTTGAAAAATCTGTAAATGGTGGAAGTTCGTAAAGGAAATGTATTCTGAGTAAGAGACTGACAAAAATGAGGAATCCAACACAAGTGAGAGAGAAAATGTCCTGCTCAAAAAGGATACATGAGTTTTTCACAAGCAAGAACTATTCTTGCTTAGAGCTTAATCCATAACCTTTCTGTAAAACATAGGAATATGCCTAGGACATTTTTGGTGACATGAAACTGAAAGTTAATATCAATACAAGGAAAAATCAGGACATGATACTGACAACAAATTTTATTTTGACTTACAAAGAAATAAGTGTATAAAGATGAGCAACACACTTAGCCTGGAAACTACAAGTTTTCCTGCCTCTAGAGCAGTGAAGCTCTGCAGCATAGAGCTGCTACCTGGAGGGAAATTGTGCACCCTTGTGTGAAAGCTTCTTAGTGTCTCACATATGCATCACACAAGCATCTCTTTCCACCCATGTGCAATAATTTTGCATGACCAAAACCTCAAAAGGCAGCAAATGTTAATAGTTGTATGTGCAAGTTTGGCAAGGTCCTCAATATGACTGTGTGGGAAAGTGCCTCTGATGAACATGATTGGGTTTTGTAACAGATCTAACTCAGCACTGCATTTTTTAATACTTCCTTACACATTTGATTCTTTTTCAGATCATAAATTTGGCATTCTTGTGCTATATTTTATTTACATATACATAAATACATTTTAAACAGTATAACATACTTAGGTATAGTTTACATTGTTAGCCAGCTTTATAATACTGCCGATATTTCATTATCCTGATTACACTATCAACTAAGATTAAATAAAACTTTTTCTTCATTTCCAACTTGAATTATAGGATCAAACACAATTAAATCAGACACAGAAAGGCATTAAAACTCTTAGCTCAGGTTGTATTTATTTCACAAAGCTCAGTTCAGAAGTTTATTTTGTGTTTTGTTGAATAGGTTTAATCAGTACAGTACAACTAGTAAGAAATTAATTGACTTTTAAGTCCTGTAAGCAGTTCAGATCTCATGCATAGGCATTATTCTTAATTATAAAAGGTTACAGTTGAATTCTTTCAATATATGTGACTATAACACAAAGTAGGCTTAAAAAAAGTAGGTCAACTCTTCATCACAAGTACAAAGCAATGTTCTTCATATTTCAGTACAGTGTGAAAAACAGAAAAATTTGTGGTGCAAAAGTTATATTCATGTAAACATAGCTTTTCTAACCAATGTGATTGCTGTATCTCCAAACATTTTCCATATAACCACAGTAAGCATTCTTAATAGTTATTTTATAATAGTTATTTGTAAAGTCTTTCATCAGTAGATAAAGCAAGAGGACCTATGCCTGTACTATTTTCCTCATAGTTTCATCTTGAAAAAACTCTGTTTTAGGAGGTCTAAATTATTAAATACACCCTTACATCAAATCTGACTTGCATTTAGTCCAACTAATTTTCTCAAGAACATTATAGGTGGAATTACGTAGTCCATTATAGACTTAGTAACTGTTTTCATAGGTTTTGTGCTTGTTTTGTTTGATATTTTTGAGCACTCTGTGGTTGATCTTGGTAGCAAGAACATTAATTTAAATTTGTGTTTAAAAGAGTAATGATTCCAAAAAGCTGCCTGAAAAATATAAATCAAATTACAGGAGTGGTTTTTCATATAAAATTTCCTAAAAAAAATTCTTTTTTTCCATATCTTAAACATACTTCTTCAAGTTGAGTTTACAAACACCTCCTGGAAAGCTCACACATGTTAAATTCCCCCCTTTCATAGCTAGGATCACATTCTTCCATTTTCTGTAGCAGATGGAGATCAGAGTTAATGCTGCTTTTATATTTTTTATCCACCAGAGACATCAGGGATTGTTTTGCACCTTTACCGTGAAAGTCTGTTGAGGAAGCAATGTCTTACACTAGTGCCTCATAAGCTGGGAAGCTCCCTTGCATGGAGCAAAATATTGGGGATCTTGGTATTTTAGTTGCGTCACAAAGGGTTTACCTGCTGTAATCTTCATTTCCTAATATTTTTACTTTTTTTATACCTATTTTGTTAACTATATATTGTTATTAATAAACCCTGTTGTTTATCAGTTCTATGAGAGCAAATTTCTGCAATCCTCACTGCATTTCCTCTTTTATCCAATGCATTCAGGGAGATTTGCCAAAGATCATACAGACAGAACAACATGAATGAATCGAACTCAAGAGTTTAGACTCTCTCTTGACCTAAATCTCATCGTTTTCTATTCATTGCAGATGCAGGTACTTACCAAAACTCACACTGAAATCAGTAAATGCCAGCAAGCAATAGCATTCCACCAATTTTTAACTGCAGTGGAAAAGCAATCAAAGGAAATAAAGCTCAGAAAGCAAATGAAGCTGTATACAGTGAGAGGAAGCACAGGGCTCCTCAGCAAAGCAGTTAGGACAGCCTTGTATGGCACGTAAGCCACAATAGCATTGTGACATACCGCACATCTTTGTGACTCAGGAGAAGGATGACATTTCCTTCATTTTAACTTTTGGGTTGCTTTTGAAAACTAACCATTTAGCTGTACTTAAAAAAAAAAAAAAGCAGAATGAGAAAATTAGAGCAAATGAAAAGGTGAGGGCATCTGTGATTTGCAATGTGGTCAACTTGCAATACCAGCTTCACTGGTATTGAAGGAAATCAGAGGTAAATCAGAGGTTTGTCATCACAGCAGCCTCTATAGATAGCTACAGTCTATTTTTTTCACTAGAGAAGGAAATGTTAAAAACAATAAACCAAAGATTTTAGCTGTATTATTTGTTTTTTCTCCATATCTACTTGGAAAGAAAACAAACAACCTACCATCCTTAGGGAAAATAACAACATTACAAGAAAATATATTATGTGAGGGAACAAGAAATTTGATCCACTTTCCAAAACTGGACAATTATAAACTGAAGATTTATATATATCTTGTTGACACAGTCATTTACAGGGATTCAGGTTATCAAACCACTAAATTTTTACATACGTGCGATGACACCAAGCTCCTAGTTTGTTTGAAGACCTCCCTGTCAAAAGTGCTCAACATCCATCATGCTAGAACTAAGGAAAAACTAAGCTAACTTGTACCAGTAAGAGAATAAAATTTTAAAAATAAAATACAATAAAATACAATAAAATACAATAAAATACAATAAAATACAATAAAATACAATAAATAATAAAATCCTCAATGCATTATTCTATCAATTACCAATTTGGTGGGTTTCTCAAAGGAAATGAGCTTCAAGTTTGTGAAGACTTTGCCAGGTATGATATATCTGATATGTTTATATGAAAGGAGAACCTGGGCAGTATTTAGCCTCCAAACTGTCTTCCCAGTCCATGGATGCCTGCCATCTAACACACCTGAGAGAGTCCTTTCCAGTCCATTATACACTCTACACCAGCAGCGTGTTTGTTCTGTCTTTGATCTGAAAATACTGTAAAAAGTCCATTTCTTTAACTGTCTAATTAGTGGGAGCAATCTCCCATTCTCATTCCCCCACTGTCATCATATTCATAAAATAGCATTTCCCTTCCCTGACCAGTGTTTGCAACTCTAAGAGAAAAAAAACCTCAGAGAACAGAGATGAGGTGTTTCAGTACACAGGGAAAATGATCAGACACTATCAGTGAGATGTTCATTCTACATTTTGTCTCTTTAATTCCTATTTATAATTGACAAATTAACCTTGGGAAGATGTTGTAGAAAAGAGAACACAAAATATGAATGACAACAGAAAAAGGATAAGAAAAGCAATTATGTAGTATTGTCACATTTGAAATAAGGTTGTATAACAGAGTCAAAACAGATTAATTCATCTCGTGCACCTTGCAATGCTTATATGCACTTCCTCCTCTGTCAAAAACCTGCATCCTCTCAGTTTACTCACCTTCATGCTACAGACACAGAGGTCACAGTACGAGAGCAAGGAGAGAACTGAGCCAGCACAAAACAACCTCGCTCAGCTGCCAGAAGCTCTTCAGCCACAGAGGCTGAGTCGCTGCTGCAGCCAGGCAGCCTTGGTGGGCTGCAGGGACTGAGGTTCTCTGCTGCCTGGGACACAAAGCCATGTCTTTGCTGAACACTGCTGATGTGAGGGCACATCCAATAAGGTGACAAAACTATAGATGTATGATTAAGAAGGTGAAATAGACAGTAAATGTTTGAAGTATTTGCTTACTTTATAAATGTAAGTCTTTGGATATTCAACTTTAGGGAGCCTACATTGGTCTTTCCTGCTGGAGAGATGAGGTTTCACAGTACTCTTTACAAGTTAATTACCTGAGCTTTCAGGCACTTTTTAAATCCACTTCAATACACCTGTATGTATACTACACTGTAATGTCAGTGGAGGTAATTATTTTCACTCTTCAATGTCAACATAATGACAAGGTGTCATTTGTTATCTGTATAACTCTATATTATTCATTGCAGAATTTAAAATATATTATCCATTTCACTAAATTAATTACGATTCATTAGCAAAATATATAAACAAATGAAATCAGGCACAAAATCACGCCTATCTTACTTACAGCTCTCATTTTAATGATGTGTTCTGCTTGTTGTGATTATCACTTGGTAGTTGGGGTATTAACCAGTTCTAGATTATTAGTATAAGTTACAATAATAACTTCCAGCACTATCTTGATTTATATCTTCTTTATCTTCTAGACACAAAAATAGATTTGAATAGTTCCAAAGAAGATCTTAAAATTCCCAAGAAAAATGTTAATAGCCTTCTGAGCACTCTTCTGATTTACTTGTTTTTCAAACACATAGATTTTAAGGACACCTCTTAATAGAGTAAGAAACATATAAGTACTTCAGACTATATTATATAATGTTATGTCATACAATGTAATCTTCCAGAGTCTTTCTGAATTAATGAATTCAAATATTATGAAAAATATTCTTAAAGTAGTTGGTTTGGTTTTGCCTTGGGTTGTTTTTTTTGTTGAGATTAACATCAGTCTAAAGATATATAACTTATGCTATATGGACTATTAAATTTAGATATCATATATGATATCATATATGCCATAATGCCTTTTACAACAGCATGGATGAGAAGGGCACATACAAAGTCCTCAATTCAGAATGAAAAGTAGATTAACAATACATAAAAAAATTAGACATAGAAGATTTAGTGTCTCTGATGCATTTTCAGTAGATGTTGAAAGCTGAGCACAAAAAGTCATACGATCTGAGTTCTCATTCTTAATAATGACTCAGCAGAAATTTGTATGTCTTAAACTTTATACTCTTAACTCTGAACAAATAATAAATACATTATGCCACTCAAAAATACATAAAACTACACAGAACAAATGTCCAGGGGAGTAGTAAGGTTGGTGTGACTAAGATAATAAAAGGTAAATACATAGTTCAAAGTCCCTGGCAAGAGAAAGAATGAATATTATTACTATTATTTAATGAAAATGTTTCTTATCCTACTCAGGAAAGATATTTTAAAAAAAAGGAAAATGGCATGAGAGAACTGAGTTGAAGTATGGGTCAGTGCTGATCTGCATGTGTGTCAGAATTTCACTTGATCAGACTCTTCACTGAGCACAGTTTATTTATCTAGCAAGCTTTTTTCTCACAACCCATGCAAATTAAGCTATAAACAGTAGTAAAGGCATTACAAATTTCACACTGTTCACAATAAACATAAACTTCCTCTCCATCTCTTCACATTGTATTCACAGATCTCTTGGTTTCCAAACTGGAAATGGTGGAGTTCCTTCAGGTGGGAATACAGATAGCCAAGTTGTTCCTCACTACGTTGTTGGCCCTCCAGTTTAATCTTTAGTGTGGCTTTGCAGACCAGTGCACTTTATTAACACATGACAAGTAAAGCAGTCACCTGCATTTCCAGAGAACAAAGACACAAAGGTTTCTTAAAACATCTTTTCTGGGAGCATTTGGTGGTTTTGGTTTAAGAATAGGAAAACAATGGATAGAGAGGTGATAGATAGATAGATAGATAGATAGATAGATAGATAGATAGATAGATAGATAGATAGATAGATAGATAGATGTGCCAATTTGGCCAAAATCCAGCAACATAGCCCCTGAGAGAAAACCAGGCCACAACCACCCCCCCCCCC
>VZTD01002630.1:600103-664159 GCA_013397725.1 Rhagologus leucostigma
CTCAAGCTCAGTTTAAAGGCACAGAAAAGGCACAAGGTTACTTTTTGGGCATAGAGCATGATAGGTGATACACATGATAGAGTCACCCCAAGACAATAGATCAATATGAATCTGATTTTCTTCTTTCTGTTCTATGATAGGTGGAATTTGGGAAGAGGAATAATATCCATGTTAGACTTTTTCATCTTAAGTCTTTGTCCTGGCTTAGCTTCAGCTGGCAACAAAGTGCCATGCAGCTGCTCACTCACACCTCAGTGGGATGAGGATGAAAACCAGAAGAAAGTAAGAAGACTTTAATAGCTGAAATAAAATAAAATAAAATAAAATATAATAATAAACACAGACTCATAGAATTATTTAGGTTGAAAAGGACTTTAAAAATCGTCTAGTTGGAACCCTGTGTCATGGGCAGGGGCATCTTCCACTAGATCAGATTGTTCAAAGTCTCATCCCACCTGGCCTTGAACACTTCCAGGGATGGGGCATCCACAGCTTCTTTGGGCAACCTGTGCCAGTGCCTCCTCACTCTCATCCACTCTCAATGAATAAGAATTTTAAATAAAATGGTGTGCTAAATTTTCAAGGGGGAGGGGTACTTTCTGCCAAATTTCTATACCCTTAACAACAGAAGGGAGAAAACAGAGAGATAAATAAAAGACGAGAAAGACAAGTGATGCACAGTGCAATTGCTCACCACCCACTGACTGATGCTCAGCCAGTGCCCAAATAACAATCAGCCCCTCCTGCCAAACTCTTCCCAGTTCATACACTGGCCATGACATTCTGTGGTGTGGAACACCCCTTTGGCAAGTTTGGGTCAGCCATCCTGACTGTAATCTCTCACAGATTCTTGTGCACCGCCTTAATAGCAGAGCATGAGACACTGAAAAAGCCTTGATTTAGGAGAAACACTACTTTGCAAAACTGAAATATCTGTGTGTTATCAGCATTATTCTCATACCAAATCAAAAAACACAGCACTGCAATAGCTACTAAGAAAAAAAATTAATATCCCATATAAAACCAGGACAATTTTAAAGTTCTGTAATCACCCAAATGTTCCAATGATCTAATCTGTCCAGCTTTCCATTGATAGCTACCCAGAATGACTTTGTATAGTCAAAGAAATTGACAGGCAATTTTGTGGAGGCCATTGGGCTCATTGCACCAGGGACAAAGAGAATCCATGTGTGGGACCGTCCCTAGAGATACAAATCCTCCCAGGTTAGAGTGACGGAAAAGGCCTCTCCCAGGATACTTTGCTCTGTTATGTTAATGTATCCTAGTTCTGTTTCCCTGACTGGCCCGTTGATCTCTCTGCCCTTTTCTACCCTATATGTCCCCGATCCAGAAAGTTCTCTCTTCTCTGTTCTGCCATTGGCCCTTGCTCCTATGCCACTCCCTTAGTGTTTCCCTATTGGTTCCAGCACTCTAACTCCACCTATGTACGGCCCCTGTGCCCTCAGACCATTGGATCCTGGTGCTCTCTCCACCCCTACCTTCCCCATATAAAACCCTGGACCCTACCCCGTTCTTGGTCCTTTGTCCCTGGATCCCTTTGCGTGGCTGGGATAAACTTCACCCGTGGAACTCCAAACGAAGACCCTTGCTGTCCTTCTTGTTGTCAGCTTGTTTCCAGGAGCTATCAGTGTGTATGTGTGACTGTGTGGTATATTGTGTGTTGTGGCTTCACCAAGCAGCTTCTCAAGGAGACACTTTTGGGAAGGTTGTGGCACCTTACCACCAATGCCCGCCGCGACACAATTTGAGACGCTTCTATCACTCATCTTGTAGATAGCACTCACCCACTATAAGTGAAGAAAGATTTTTTCAGTATTTCTTGTTTACACTTCTCCAGATTGCATTTGGATTGGTTTATTCCTTCCTGCTTATGCATCATGATGGTGTGTGTTCACTCTCAGATGTCTGAATTTGGTTCCCTTCCGTAGACCTGCAGTTTTGTTGAAATTCATCTTTAAGTCAAGTGTTCTTATTAGCATAATACACTGTCTAAATAAGGAATTTTAGGGCTATATCCAGCTATCTGTGTAGAAATATTCTAATTTTTAATTACGTAAGTGTAGGTATCTTTATATCTTCAGAGCCACAGACTTCAGTGTTTCTGTTAGATGAGATGAAAACATATCTTTGGCTCAAACCTCACTGGGGTGAGGTCAAGTACAATTGGGCTGGGTCAAGCCCTAGAAATACACTGTAAAACTGAGCTAAACTTCTCTATAAAAGCTCTGATAATCACCACTGAACAACATCCCTCAGGATGTCAGGGCAGTATATATTAGCTTGAGGCAGGATCCCATGGGAGGCAGGTCTGAAGGACAGTAGCACAGAGCGGCTGATCAAGAACAACTTCTTCAAAGCACATAGATGAACCACTACAATATGCAGAGATTTAAGGAAGGGTGGTCAGAGGCCAGCATGGATGAACAAGAGACTTAAGAATGAGCTCAAAAAAAGAAGTATTCAGGAGCATGGGCAAGGACAGGACTCCTAGCAGGAATATAGAGATGTTGTTTTAACTTAAGGAGAGGATTTAGGAAAGTCATAGCTCAGCTGAAACTAGCAAGGGATGGGAAGGGCAGCAACCAGGGGTTCTATACATATGTCACTGACAATTAAATTACAGAAAGTATGGGACCACTGTTAAATGGGGCCAGAGACCAAATGGCAAAAGCCACAGAAAGGCTGATTTTCCATCTATGCATGATGTCATTGTTTTCTATGAGTACTGGCTTTGTGAACAAGAGTACCACAGTTGAGGTCATTTGCCTCAAATGCAGCAGGGCTTTCAGTACACACTCCCAAAAGATCTTTATACCTAACTGGTGAAATACAACTTTGATGGGTGAACAGTTAGGCGAGCAGAAAATTATTGCCAGATTGCCAAACTGAAAAGGCTGTAATCAGGGGTACAACGGCCAAGCAGTGGGCAATTTCCAGTAATACTCAGGAAGAGGAATTACACTGAGGCCAGCACTGGTTTTTGTTTTTATTAATGTCCTGAATGATAACACGCAATGCATCCTGAGGAAGTTTATGGATAATATCAAACTGGAGGATGATACCAAACCAACAACAGGTTTTCTGTTCAGAAGGAACTTGTAAGTCACGAGAAATGCATTTATAGGCAATTTATCAGGCTCAACCATAGGAAATGTCAAGTTCTGCACCTCAGAGGACTAACTCAAGAACTGGTACAGGCTGTTGGGTGGCTGGCTGTAAAGTAGCTTTGGAGGAAAAGGCTTATGTGTCCCAGTGGGTAACAAGCTGAGTGTGAGTCAGCAGGGTGCCCTGGTAGCAAAGAAAGCACACCACATCCTGAGCTGTGGTGTCGAAAGTACAGCTGGTGGATTGAGGGACGTGACATTCCTGTCTTCTCAACCCTGGTGAAACACATCTGGAGTGCTTGGTCCAGTTGTGGCCTCCTCAGTTTAAGAGGGACATGAACACATTGGAATGAGTCCAGTGGCGCTCCACTGGTAAGGGTGTGGAGTGCATGGCAGACCAGGATAGGTGGGAGAGCTGGATTTGTTCACTCGGGAAGAGTAGAATAAGGAAGAACCTAAAGAGAGGGTACAAAGAATGTAAAGCCAGGTGCTTCGAAAGTGTGCAGCAAAAGGACAGGAGGCAACTGACACAAATGGCCCCATAAACAGAACTTCTGTAAGAGAAAAAAGAAAAAAGGTATTCACAGCAAAGGTGGCAGAACACTGAAACAGGTACACACAGAGGGGATTTAAATGACATCTTTGGACATACTCAAAAATCAGGCACTGTCTTCTGCAGTGAGTTGAATTAGGCTTCCCTCTCAACCTAAATTACTCCTGATTCTATCACCTATTCTTTATTATTGCACTGACAATATGTTAGTCTTTAAATTTTACAAAAATATATATTGCTTTGATATGAAGCAAAATATATTCGGACATAGCGTATGATGGAAAAACATAGACTGAATTATTTATAGCTACAGTTTCCTAGAGGAAAACAAGGATGAATTCCATGGGATTTGATACCAGCACTGGAACCACAAATTATTTTTATTTATTAATTTAAAAAGGATAACTATATACTTCATGTTCTAATTCCTAAAAGTTGAAAATTAACATCTAGTTATTTTTCATAAAGCAGCTAGTAGGGTGAATAATTCATGAGCATTTTCATTTTCAGATTTAACAAATAACATTCTGGATCTCTTCTTATAGTCATAAAACCCCAGAGAAAAGTTCCCAGTGTAGTACATCTACACTTCCTTCTTTCTCAGCAACAACTTGACACTTAGAATATCATCCCATGCAACTGAAACTGTCAAACTATTTCTTCTTCTCTTGCTATTTATGAGTGGGTTTAGCAGTGAGGCGTCGGTGGATCGATGCTGCATTTTTTCCACAGGGTCCCTCATGGAGACACTTAGGCGGCGCTCTGCCAGCACCCACGCGTGCACACGATCTCACCCCCGCAGGTAGTCGCGAGCAGCCATTCACACACACACAGGCTATGCTCAAACCGGAGCCGAAAAGGCGAGAGGGGTTCTCTGCGTGCAATTCTGAGGTGTTTAATGGAACCAACACACTCAAAGGGAACAGAGGCAAAGAACAAAAGCCTGCGCGTGATTTTATCCCGGAGGGTCCCAGGGGTGGGCAGAGCATCAGAAGCCAATAGTCTCAGGGCTAGGGGGTGGAGGCAAGGTTGAGTGACATAACAGAGGCCAATGGGAGAAGGGAGGGGAGGGGGGAGAGGACCAGAGGCCAGTGGGGTCTTGGTAAAGGGAGAACTTTCTAGCACAGTGGTGTACAGAGAGACCGCTTCATAGTAACACTGGGGGTGTAAAGTGGACTTAGCCACTGCAACAAGTGGGTTTTGGAGTGTTGACTGCAAAATTTCTCGTTAAAAAGGCTTTCAGAATTTTTATGCAAACTTACCATGACTACACAATCACATAAAAGATTTTTTTAAAGGACATTTTAGAAAACAGGTAGGCTAATAATAATAAAATTCAAAAAATATGTTGCAGGTTAATTCTGTGAATTACTTCACATTTATGTGCTGAGGAGTCTCCATGTGGATCTTGAGCTTAAATATGGTACTCAGAAATTAAAGGAACAGTCAGGCAGTGTGCTTTTTGTGTTGAAGCAGAACAACTTATTTTAGAAATCGTGAGTAACAAATTTGTTGAATGAGTTAATCACAAAGGAGCAGCAACCCCTGTCAACAACACATTTCAACAAATAAATTTGAATAATGAAAATGTATATGCTGAGATTGTGCTCCATTCATGCACAGTTCATTAACAAACAAATTACATAGAGTAAACAAATAAAGTTTTGCTGACATATTTCCCAAGGATCAGTTATCACTGACAGAACATTTACGTTTAAAAATAGGTTTCTCTAAGAAATACAAGGAATATTGTTAGGTACCAAGATACACTTCATGTCTGATCAATAATAAAGCCTGTGTCTACAGACACCGAGGAACTTGTAGTTTTGAGGACATATTAATCTTTTTCCTTAAAACAGAATTGCATCTCAGCTCATCAGAAAAACATTACGATTCTGTATTTAAGGCCCATCATATGTAAAATGAAGAGTTCTCAAACATATCTAGGAATCATCTAAACATTTACTTCCCAGGCTGCTGACAATAAATGATGAAAAAAAAATGAGAAAATAGACCAAATAATTTTGCAAACATAAATAGAGATCCAAGAACTTTTGCTTTCACTGGCATAATTAAGGATAACCATGAAAAACTGATTGGTGTAGATCAGTTTCATCATCAACTGTATCATTAGGATACCCGGTGACATATTACACATCATGAGTTTTAAGATGGATGTGTATTTGAAATAAGGTTAGACACACTATGCTGACCTTTCAGAAGTAATCAGCCTCATAAACTGACTTCCCCCAAAGGAAATATCCTTTATACATGTCCCAGAAGTCCAGGGTGAATTTCCTTAAAGCTCTGAGTCTGCAGTTGAGATAGTACTGTACACACCATGGAAACTTGCTTACAAGTTTGGAACCATGCATTTTGCCTCCTTCAAGAAGAGAGATTCCACAGAGACACACTTCATAAAGGTCACCAAGCTTCTCCACTCTTTACAGGTCTACAGCTTTGTCTCTTCTCACCCAACACTTCTCCCACAGTCTCAACACTATTTTGCTCCAAAATTTCTAGAAAGAGAAAAAATGTACTTCCTTAGCTATGAAACTCCTATGGGATTCTATTCCTTTGAAACGGGAACATATATCCTTGATGCCATGGGTTTAATGTGCAAGTACTTCTCTGTATCCAGACAGATTTTCAAAACAGATGTTACGCATGACATAGGAACACAGCAGGCTCCATAAAATGTTAGACTTCCATTGAAGGACTCTTAGATACAGGGAGCTGAAGTTATTGCAGAATTATTAACATGATTATTTATTAGAATACTAATTCTAAGTAAAAGTGATGGATATGCACTTTCTTCCTCTTGCTGGTATAGACATCATAATATGTCCCTTTGCAGTAAACACAAAAAAATTAATTATATTTCTATACAGGGACAGAAGTATATAATATGTGCTGCGAAACAAAGATTGCACCTATACTCGGAGTAATTTAAAATATAATTTGGATATGACAACGACCAGCTCTAATGTTTCTGTTTCTTGCATACGTCTCAAAGGCACGGTAGATCTTGCTTTAATATATTTGTCCTCCTCCATTAAAAAAGTTCACCTGTGCCTTTTTTCTTCTGAGGCAGAGAAATCATTCAAGGGGCATGTATTTCTGAGCTTAATCACAGTCCTTGCTGAATCCTCTATACAGAAAGTCAACAGCCTGTGTTAATTGGACCAAACCTTTGTACCACACACATCTCTCTGAACTGATTAGCTGTGAACAAAGTATATTTATAGTTCCCAGTTGTGGTGTACATAACCAGTCACCCAGGATCAGATCTCTCCTCTGTGGGCTAAAGGACTCCACAATGAACTGCTTTGGTCTCCAAAATCTAAGTCTAATAAAGCCTTTCCAGTCATTTCCATATTATTCAGGTTCTCATCACTGTTGATCTTGTTTCCAACTTTAGCCCCTTGGAAATCACACAACGGGTAGAACAAGTGTTCAAGGAGAATTTCTTAAACACAGCTTTCTCTGCTGAATCTCCTGAAAAACACTGCAGAGCTACAAAACAATTAATTACTGCCAATACCCCTCAGAGTTTTCACCTGTCTTTTGTCTGACTTAAGGTCTCCATGGAAATTACCTTCAATACCTGTGTCTTCAGGTGTTACTCCTGGTGTAGCTGGGCTGATTCCCTTGCTGTGGAAGTGCTGTTCCTAGTGGGGAGAAGTGCAAATAAAAAAGTAAAACTCATGGGTTGAAATAAAACCAGTATAATAATAACAATAAATATACATATTTAATAATAATGGCAACAATGTTAATTTTAAATTTTATAATAACAATAACTGTAATGAAGAGGAAAAAGAGAGAAGAATAAAATCCAAGAGAAACAAGTGATGCATAATACAATTGCTCAGCAGCTGCTGACCGATGTCCAGTCAACCACCCCTGAGCAGTCATTGGAGGCTGCTGATGTTTTCCCCTAGTTTATGTACTGGGCATGATGTTCTATGGTATGGAATAGTATTTGGGTCTTGGCCACACCCACATGGCTCTAGGCCTCGTCCCCTCATGGCCACTATGAAAAATTAACCCAGTCCTTGGCCAAAACGAGGATATGCACACATGGTATAAAATCTAGTGTCCAGAGTCGGTAGCAGCCCCATCCTTTACAATCCCTTGCCACTCCATCTGCAAAGCAGACACCGTGCTTTCCCAATGAAAGTTAAAACTGTAGAGCTGTGTCACAAGCGTGAGAAGAATCCATACAGTGACACTGCACAGTTCTTAAAATAGCATGTGCCTACTGGAAAAAGTGAGTTACTGGGGGGAATTACACAAGGAAAACCATGGCTTGTTAGAGAAGGATACACGGTGTGTAGCCAGAAATAGGATTACAAGGACTAGGGAATCAGAGAAAGAAGACGAAAGAAGCACTACAACCATCAATCAGCTGTTCAAAGAGAAGACATGATGAAACATCAGATTACTTATAAATATTTGAAGTAGACATTAAAGAAAGAAAAAATATAAAGCTTGCTTCTGCAAGGCTTGTGAGACAGATACAAAAAGCTCTGTGACAGGCAGGAATGTCAGCCTTTGGACAACTCTGATGCAGAGAGTTAGGAGTAAAGCAATGCTGGCCACACAAAACACAGACACAAGGAGCTGCACTCCATGAGGTAGACAACCAGAGGAGTTTGTGCTTTAGCTTTCAGGACTTTCAATAAGAGGTCAAGCTGTCAGAGTTTTGTAGCTGAAAAAGCAGAGTTATGTGACAGCTCCAGTTCTCTACACCCACTGAACCATAAGGGCTGCATTCAGGGGACTATCTGGGTTGTAGAACCCAACAGGACATTCAAAAGGCTTTCTGTCCCAGGCAGAAAACAGGTTCTGTCTTGGTCTTGTTAACACCTCTGACTGTCACAAAAGTCTTCAGGACCCAGGATACTGCAGCTTGTCTCTCAAAGAGCTGTCAAAGTGCAGTTGAGGTTGGCTCTCCCACAAAGCTCAGTACCAGCTCAGCTAGGGCAGAGAGACACACAGAGCTGTAGCCTCTCCTGACCCTCTCCTGACAGTTTAGCAGCAAACACTCGCAAGGACACCAATTACATTCACCCGGTGACACTCCTCTAGGCATCTTAAATCTTCAGCAATGCAGTGCAATTAATTGTGAGGACACACAACACTGTAAAGACTGCTGAGCTAGGAGAGATAAATGAATGCCAGGAGTGTTTAAGAGGTATTTGTTGATGCCTTAGCTAAAACCAGATAGAAGTCAGAGGATTTGCTTGACTAGACATACTTCAAGATAAAATGCCTGGCTCCTTGAACAATATATGGTTAAGGTCTTTTATTATTCTGTGACAATTCAGAAACTCTTAGTCAAGAAGCGATATGTGATATCAATAAATAACAAGAAGAAAAATGAATATGTGGGTACAGCTTATTTTGATAACACCAACAGTTCAGGCGAAGAAAACCCTGGGTGTGGTGGGAGTAGAAGGAGATTGCAAATCTGGTTTGATTATTCACGCACAGGTTTGGGACAGAAAAGGCAATCTACGCAATAATTTTTAATCCTGTTTTCTCGTGAAAATAAATCATATTATGTATGGAAGTGAAATAAATGCATGTGTCAGTTTGGAAGGAAAAAACTTTAAATAAGATTCACCAAGAGACAGAAATGAAAGCAAGATCTGTTTGCTCAGAAGAGTGGACATGACATTTCTGGAGAAAACGTGTTGAAATTAATTTTGCTTCAGCAAGGGACAGTTATATAAGGGTATATAGCCCAGACGGATATTGTTGCTCCTTTGACAAAAATAATTGCAGTCCTGATGTCCAACGGCATGGATATATAAATGGCAGTAAGGAACAGGCCTATTGCTATAGGTCATTGCCTGTACCAGGATCATGGAAATCATGGATTTCTAGTGCTATTTCTGGAAGGACAAATGGTGACATATGGGGCAGCCACAGCAGAGTCAGAAGCATGATCTACCCAAGACTTTCTCCCCTGCAATCTCCAGGGGATATTTTAGCTCTCCATGTCCTTTCAAATAAGCAAGTTTTGCAAAGACTAACTGTTTTAATATACCTCAATTCATTGCCATGGTCAGTAAAACAGCTAGTGAATTCCTAATTCATAGCTGAGCATGTACCATAGCTACATAGGATTTTCTTCTTTCCAACACTGTTCTCCTTGCTTTTCAGGAAAGATTATTTTCTACAACATGCTTATATTTGGAACAATCCTGAGGGAATTTACTACAATGATTTTTTTGTAAAAATAAAAGCAGGGATTGTTTTCTGCAGCACAGAAGAAGAAAATTTTAAATCTTGACCTGAAGTCCTCAGTGAAAAACATACAATCATTTGCTACCCAGGAAACATCACTGGGGTGTTGATGACTAACAGCTAGTGTGTGTTGATTAACAGGGGCACGTTTGGAATCCCAGCAGCTGTTCTCATTGGTTACCAGAAGTGAGGGTACAGTAGAAGCACGGTGCTGTCATGAGACTCATAATTTTGTACACCTCTATAGCACACTTAGCCCTGAGCCCTTTAAACATGGCCCAGCTTGAGAAGTTTGGCCCATAGTTACTTGTGAGATGAAAGAAACAAACCATGAAATCATCCATGGAGACAGCATTCAGATGAACGGGAGTGTCAGTACTGTGAAGAGGCACCTGTGCCCAAGTCTGCTCTTGGACTCTACTGATGGTTTCCACAGCCCTTCAGCTTTCTTTCCATGCACAAGCCTCTACAAAACTACCAGTGACACTTCCCTCTGTCCACAGGCCATGCATATAGTTTTCCTTCAAAAAGACAGGTTTTCACTGAAAATTACTCTACGATGCTTATGCCCCTCCAAAAAGAATGGTGTAGAATATGTTTGACACATCCAGCCTTCACTAAGCTCCATCAGTTTCAATTTTTCAGACTATAGTTATCTATTAGTTATTTATTCCCAGGTCTTTTTCAGTTTACTGAAAATATTATTTGAAATATATCAATTTTTCTCCTCTGCAAGATCACTTTTGAGTTTTAATTATTTTCCTCTGACACCACTTGATGTAACGAAGTCTTTCCAAGTGCTTGGTTTCAATTACTTCTTTGTAGAGCAGAAGCAAGAGAGTTTTCCAGCCTTGTAGTTTTGTATTATAAAGAGTAATAAATTAGAAACTGCAGGATGCTTGAGAATGAAGAGTGAATTAAGTGATTCTGAAAAAAAATTTATTTTAAATTGCCATTTACTTTTGGCTCTTCAGGTTTTCTCCTAAACACCTATGGTCTGAATAAAGTTTTTTTTCTGGCCAGAGAAACCTTTAGAATGAACCAACAATAATTTCTTTTTATTCTTACTAACTTTTTTTTTCTGAGAAATACTTCTGAAAATCTTAATATTAACTTGTTTTAATACTGGATCTGACTTCTTCATTGTCTTTATCTGACTTTTTGTATATATGCAATCTCTTCCACATCTTCAATATGAATTTGATAAGAAATGAATTCTTGATTCACAGCAGAAAACTGGAAATATAGAGAAAAAAGATTTTTAAAAAAAATCCAAAAGAGAAAAAAAAACTGCACATCTTTCTTGACGAGGGGAACTCATATGAAGCTTACTCTTCTTCTACCTACTTCACTCAAATAAACAAGAGCACAAATTAATTTTTAATAACAAATCACTACATTCATTTCATTGAGATTGTTTAGTTGAAATTTGTATAGGAGAGAGTGTTCAAAGTGACAGAAAAAAAATCAGTTCCACTAAAGGCCATCATCTTCACCATCCTCAAAGTAATAAAATTTTGATGTGATTTCATCTACTTCAGTTGCTTTTTAGTACTCAATGAGTTTTCTTAATTAAAAAAAAAACGAAAAACAAAAAGAAAGCCGAAGAGTGCAAGAAATCTCCCAGCTGAGACTTAGCTTGCTGAAGCTTGTTCAGCATCCTACATGTGGCAGAGACATGGTACAAAATACTTAATTGGAGTGCTGACATGAGTTACGTGCCTATGACTAGAATTCTGCTGCCATCAAGAGCATTTTTCTTTTATAGCAGATCACAGACATCAGTAATTGGATTATTGTCATAGTGAATTTTCACTGAAACAATAACTTCAGCTCCCTCTATATTGAAAAGTCTCTAAATGATAAATTACACTTTACTTACTCTTTTTGTAGTGAAATAGGTCAGTGTGTTTTATTCTAATATTGATGTTGCTGGCCACTTTTTGCAGAAAAAGTTCAATAGGTTGACTGCAGAGAGGCTCATTACCACAGTAAGTGGTGAAATTGCCTGTGCTCTTCTTTTAAAGACATTTTTGCAGCCTCATTTTTGCTTTTACAAAAAGAAATTTCACATATAAAGGCAATATTACTGGAAAAATTAACCCAATCAAATCAGAACAAAGTTGTTTTCTTCTGTCCTAAGTGTCTGTGACTCAAGGGAATTATTTACAGCTTTGTTATATTTGTGTAGCAAAAACTGATAGGATGCAGAACAAACTCTTCCAAAGCATGGAAACAAACACCAGATCTTGAGGAAACAGGCAGCTCACGTTACCCCTGCTGTGTAAATTTCATCTGGACTGGCCATTCACAGTACTTTTTGTACACTGCAAAGTCAACTAATAACCCCAAAAACATGTGACATGGCTCTCACTGAATGCTCTAGCAGTCTAAAATCAGAGCAATTTATGTGAGGATTTTATTAATAAATGCTGTGGCTGTCTTCCCTTAGGTAGCACAAAATCCTGGCAACACTTAAATAGCACCTTTAGTCAAGAGAGTACTCCTAAGGTTGTTCACATATCAGGGAGAAGACTAGACAGTGACAATAAAAGACGGTACATGTTTTATTTCTACAGGTTGAAAAATAGAGACATAGAGGAGGAAAGGGATTCACTGAACCACCCAGCTTCTGGTGGAGCTGGAATGAAGCCTGATATTCTGGCTTTCCACACAATGTCTTACCTACGAAGCTGCTCAGAGTTACATCCATCCTCTAATGAATTAATTGTTCTTTAAAACTTTAGTAAACATAAGGATATAGAAGAAAGCTATCAATTTAAAACTCAAATAAATTGGAAATGTTGATGATGCTACCTAAATTCTATCCCTTACTCATCTCTCGGCTAAAGGTATTCATCCACATATCAACAAAATCCTTTGCTCAACATCAGAAAAATTAAGAAAAGCAGACACTCTTCCTGGTACTTTTCAAATGTTAAACACATCTAACTTGAGTGATGATTGTTTTTCTAATCGTGGATGAACTTCCAGCCCAGTCAACAGAATACCACCACTGCCACACCTGGGAGGGGATTGTCCAGCTCTGCTCTGCACTGGGGCAGCCTCACCTTGAATATTGTGGGCAGTTTTGGGTGCCACAATTTAAGAAACATATTAAGCTATTAGAGAATATTCAAAGGAGGACAACGAAGATGGTGAAGGGCCTTGAGGGGAAGCTGTGTGAAGAACAGCTAAGGTCACTTGGTCTGTTCAGCCTGGAGAATAGGAGACTGAGGGGAGAGCTCATTGCAGTTACAACTTCCTCATGAGGGGAAGAGGATGGGCAGACACTGATCTCTTCTCTGTGGTGACCAGTGATAGGAACCACAGAAATAGCCTAAATTTGTGTCAGGGGAGGTTTAGGTTGGATATCAGGAAAAGGTTCTTCGCCCAGTGGCTGGGCACTGAGCAGGCTCTCCAGGGCAGTGGTCACAGCACCAAGTCTGACAGAGCTCCAGAAGCGTTTGGACAATGCTCTCAGGCACAGGTATGATGCTTGGAGTGTCCTGTGTAGGGCCAGGAGTTGGACTCGATCCTTCCAACTCAGAATTTTCTATGATCGTGTTACTAATTCTCTTGTATTAGTATTAACGGAAGTGTTCCCATAACATTCAGCTGTTTGTAGTTTGATGTCCTTCAACTATGTCTTTCTGGAATCTAACCGCTTCAGAAATTCAAAGGTTCAGAAGTTCAGACATTTCTATCATAGCGCCAGAGCCAGGCTTGTATCCAGAGCTTCTGAAACAATGGATTTTGTGTCAAGTTAATGAGAGGAATGTGAGTGGGAGAGAGACTGTAGTTGTAAATACATAGTTATCTGGTAATATTGAGATATTCCTAGCTCCATTTCAAAGGTGGTCTTTCTGAATATAGGTGACAGTACTGATCTCTATAATACAATAACAGTGAGCTGGAATAAAAAGAATATAACTAAATAAATTCTACAGTTCCAACAAAGGCCTTTGAGTGATAACTACAAAAAATAGATCAGGCTGAAAAATCACATCACCGAAGTTTGCAAAAGCTGAGGCCAGACTAAGCAATAATATGTATTAAGGCAGTTTGCATCAGTAATATGCTGAAAGTTTTGCAGAATGCTAACTAAAAAATAGGAACCAAAAGCTAAACACATGTGGAACACAGTAGAGGAGAATGCAGTACAGAGGTCAGACATAAAATTTCAAAATGGCCCAGGAAAATAATGAAAGCAAATGGTTGTACAGTCTGTGACAAATATCAAATGATATCTGTGGAAGGAAAGGAAAATAAGGAATTTGGAGAATAAACTAAGAGCTGGAATTCAGAACAGCACAAATATGAAGACAAATTGGACCAGATGGCTCTTTTCTGTTTCTGTCATAACTTATGTTCTTGGAACCTGCAGAGCCTAAAACTGGTTTTGGAGACAAAAATTCCCCCGTCTCAACTGATAGTCGTTGATGCTTGTGGCTTTATTTGTTCCGTTTCCTATCCCCAGTAATTACAGACCATAAAGACACATCTCACCTTATGGCCTGTGTGGGAGGAATCGACTTCCAGAGATAATAATTTCAAATGTATAATGACAATAAAGGAAGGACTAGCCTGGATCTGCAGGCTCAGGCCAGAACAAGAAGTCTTGCATAAATAAACACACAGTGGCATTACCCCTGGATGATGTGATTGTCCCTAACATGGATGGCATTTTCCAACTGGTCACAGTAGCTACCGCTGTAATTATTCATCAGCAACCAGTTATCACTCTGACTGAGTTCTCATAGCTCACTGAACAGCTCTGAAATACATTTGAGCCAGTGGCCTGAAATATTCTGTATATCCTCACCTGGGGAGAAGCTGTGGACATGTCAGTACCATGGGGTACACATATCCTAAATGTCAGGTATATTCAGCTAAAAGTTTTCCTATTTTGGTTCAGAAAAATAACGCAGGTCGTCATCAAAGCTCTGAGATTGCGTCCTACAGGTTAAGAAGGATCCTTTTAGACATATGCCTGTTGAAATGTTTCTGCATTTCACTCAGTGCAAAAACATTTCCTGCAATTATGAATTAGGAGCTTCATACGGACATTAGCAAAATTCTTTGGAAGTACAGGACAAGCATATAGCTACCAATTATGTTGTGCCTTAAAGTATTGCCAATTTCTAAAAAAAACAGCGAGTGATTTGGTGATTTTTGCCCAGATGCCAAATATCTAGTTCAGCAGAGAAAAAATTTGCCCTGTGAGAAAATCATTAATATAACAATTGTCATGTGTGCTTCCCTGGGCTGATGTGAGCACCTGTTTCCTCCATGTGAAGGAGAAGAACCTTCTCCAGCTAGGATGCAGAAAGGTGGGCAGGAAGGAGCTCTCCTATGCAATACCATGGTCTTTTTGCACTATGAAAAAAATGTTATGAAAGTAAAGTATGTGCTTGTGTGCCATCCAAACTCATCAAGCTTGACTCCCAAATGCACAGCCAACTGGCTCCTGTGCATGCTAAGAACATCACGCCAGAACCTAGGGTATTTGGCATCTAGATGTTGTAGTGACATCCCCATGGATGTGGGTTACTGACATATGGTACAGGTACTACCGTTTAGGACAGTGCTTTATCTTGTTGTTGCACTGAGACACCTAATAGTGGATTACAGCATGTAATGACTAAATCCATTGTACTTCAGTCTTCTCTGTGAGATCTGTTAAATGAAAAAGGAGATGAGTTTATCCTCTGTTAAGCAGGTACATCTATAATTCTGTCTGAGGAAGATCACAAATGACAATTAGAAGAAGAAAAAAGAGAATGAGGAAAAGCTGTTGGAATACATATTCTCCTACCTTAAATGAACACATTCCTGGTAATGGCTGTTTGAGTAAAACCTTTTCCATGAGTGCAGAATTTGGTGACTGGGTTGAAAGCATGTACAGTCTGAAGACTATGCACGAGGAACAAGCTCAATTTGCTCATGAATATCTAAAACTAGAATTTGCGTAATGAAATAGCAGGGGTTGGGAAAAAGAGAAATAAATTACGTGTGTAATCAAATGTATATATGTACACGTGTGTGTGTGTGTTTGTCCTTAATGGTTGGTATTACTCTGTTAAATTAACACTTGTAAAATTCTTTCTGTATTCAAAGACATCTTTGAGAAATAAAATTATAAAGCATCATAAATTCATTCATGAAATGAGTGAAAATAGATGAGAATTTTGCAAGCTTCCTGTTGTGCTAATTTTGCTTTTTGTGTCTCCAAAAGACTATTAGTAACTGTAATCAAAAGGGCTGACGAACATGGGCTTCATTTTATCATTATTTTCCACTAGGACATTCCCCTTATAAAGGGAAATGACACTTTTCACATTCTACACTCTAGCTCCAAAGCAATCTTTAATTGGCACTTATGCACTATCAAAACTGATATGACACCTTATGAGCAGCAGGCATTATGCCATCTAGACAGATGGGTATGAGCATAGGTTCAAGGCATGCCAAAGAACAATGTGTGCATCAGGGTTGTGTGGAACAGCCAGACTCCTCCCCAGAGATACTGAAAGGGCAGTCTGTGCAGATTATCAGCACTTTTGTGAGGTTGGGGTATGCTATCACCATTCCAGTGTGGCCTGCATTAACACTGAAAATGCGAAAATTTCTTTTGAAGCCGTTTTAAGTGAGTTTTTTTGCTATCTGAACTAATGTTGAGGGGAGAAAAAAGATATTTTCCCCTTTTGGCACTTTGCTGGAACCTCTCAATCAGTCTTATCCAAAATATTTCAGCACTGCTGTCGAGTTTCCTGCCAAAAGCCAATGTGTGACCTTCTATTAGCCTGAATACCCTTTTAGTGTCATGGGCCTTATTTACATTTTGCACAATGGTAGACTCTATTTAATCTGTTACTCAAAGTAAATGGGGATGAAAAATTACCTTCTTTGTATGTCACTAAATTGTTCACAATTAACACTGAACGGCAAATGAGGAAATAATGTGTCTCTTTGAGGAAACCATATGCTTTGTGCTTTAAAGTAGTTGTGGTAATATTGGTAGAATAGTTAATGTACAATGAATGCCATCTGCTGACTAATACAGAGTATTTACAAAGGCAAATAATCCAGATATCTGCTCTTCTTAAATGACTATACAACCTAACATGATATTGTTTGGACAATTATCTGAATCCAGATCAACTTTTTCCTTTGTTCTTCCTCTCCTGTAGCTGTAGTTATGCAGAATGCTTATGCAGAATACCACTGATGGTTTGTAAGAAACCACCTGATCCCTCTGTGGAAAAGAAAAAATAATGGAAAACATCACACAGCAATTCTGGCACATTCAAAATGGGCCTGCAGTCTGGTGGGCAGAAAAGCTGTATTGGGAAACTGATGAAAAGGAAGATACTGGGCTCTGTTTACTCACTGCAGTGCACACGGAAAGCAGGCACCAGCAGCACAGCAAGGACGTAGGTTAAGTTAGCAATGTTTTCCAGGGAGCAGGGTATGCGTCCAGAAAAAAATAAATAGAATTCCTTGGCTTGCACACTGCCTGGAATTTCACTGAGAGAAGATATTGCTGCCTGATGTTTGCTTTCCATTTTGTTCAGACTAGCAGGATCTTGTGTACATTGAGGACTGCATTAAAAATTTTAAATCCATCACTGCTTTCTCACTCTGGCATGCACAACTTGCTTTCCTTTGGTATTTGATCGTATCAGAAAAAAACAGACTAATGTCTGTGGGATTATAAACACTCTTAAATTATTCCTACTAATGGGCAAAGTCATGCAACGATATATGAGAAATAATTGAAGGTGAACCGGACCTGCTTGTCATTTGCTGTTCTCTGGCCTGTAAAGCATTTGGTTGAAATGCACACTGTACCCCAGGCTCAGTGAAGCAAGGTGCCTTTCTGCTGGTTTGTGTCTCTTGAACTCAGTTATCTTCTGCTATGTCAGCAATAAAGGATGACAGGTGAATACAAACACTTTGGGTAGATAGCTTGTGGTATCAACCCCTCAGTGTGTTTTGCCTGCAAACAAGCCATAGCCTTGAAGACATTTAAAGCCACATATTTTTACACAGGGAAAAGTTGCTTATTTGCTGCTTCAGGAAGATCCTTAGGATAGTATATAGGTAGAAGCTCTCTGTTCAAAAGTCTGAGTTGCTGCTCCAGAGACAGACTCCTGCTACAAAGAAACTGAATGGTTCCCAGTATCTTTCCCTCAAAGTCAAGAGCTCAGAGCTTATTTATCTGTTCCAAAGACTTATGTTTGGAATTCATAAATAAGCTTGAATCAGCAGATTTTTAGAGGTTCCAAGCTGGGAACTTTCAGAAAGAACACCCTGCAGTGTCATCTTTGGAAATGATAGTACAAGAAACTAAAAGACAATTTCCCAGATAAAAGCCCTGTCCGTTCCTGACAGTATTTTCCCATATAATTGTATAAACAATATCATAACAATAATAAAAAATTAGATACATGATATCTAGCCATAAGAATTTATAGCTATCTACCAAGTTCTCCATAGCACTGGTTTCTCGGAATCTTTTGATCACAAGGGAATTCAGGGGTGACATCTCTGCAGAGAAAGAATCATGTCACTCAGTGATAAACACTCAAAATTTTTTCTTCAAGTGGGGTGGATAGAACATTGACAGCAATTTCAATTCAGAAGTTTCTATTTTATGGCATACTTATGAAGAAGAGAGCCTCACACCAACCTTTACCTCTGCCCCTCCAGTCCAGTTTAGACCATTGTGGTGGGTTGATCCCAGCCAGGAACTGAACACTCACAGCTACTCATTCACTTTACCTCCTCTATAGGGCATGGAGGAACAGGAACAAATGAATGAGCTGGCTTTTGATTTCACAAGAAGTAAATCAATTTGGGCTTTGAAGTCAAAATCAATCTCTGCCTCAAATTCATTTCTGTGTAGGCTGCTATTTTGTGACAAAAGCACCAAAATAAAAAAATTCTAAGATTCAGCTCTACAGGTATAAAGTAGAAATTAGGAGGATTTTTGCAAAGGTCTAAAAAATAATGTATCTTAGGTTCATCAGTTAATAGCCTCTATTTCCCAATGCTACATCTATGGAGAGAGATAGATGTCTCTAGAGAGTATCTGAAAAATGCAGGTAAGACCTTGACACACAGGAGTCCTGAGTCATCCTGAAGAGCCCCTTTTTCTCTCCACTGACCATGACTCAAGCGAGGCTCCTAAATTACATAGCTAAGTATAGACAGATTAGAATGAAAATTATACTCTCTTTCCTCTCCCTTTCTTTTTAACGTGATCAAACCCTTCGGCAGGTCTGTATTCCCATCTGTGATGTTTTATGTCAGAACTCATTTGAAAAACTGTCCCTGGAGCCCAAGACGGGTCATGAGTCTCTTATGAAATTGATTAACCAAAGCTAAAAGAATTCCACAGAACCACACTGTGATATTGCTCAATATCTGTTACACAGTGTTTATGCTGATACTGAGTATTTTGAAAATTCCATGTTAGTCCAACAGATTTACAGTCTTGAATCACTCAGCAGCATCCAGTTTTAGGAAATAACATCAACAAACAAACTGATATTTTCAAATAGATTAATACTTTTTATGCAATTTAATTAACTCAAAATGAACATTGCACGTTACAGATCTTTCAAGTACCAACAATCCTGATCATTTGGTTTGCGATGACATTGTCACTCTAAAATTTTGCCCAGCCATGAGATTTGCTTTTGTCTTTATTGGTGACTGAAGGGACAACTAGTCTCAGTAGAGAAAAACTGCCTGCTTTTTGAATTGACTTTGAAATTATCCACAACCTGCTTCAGAGTAGGTTTACATACAATATGATCTTAGTTACAGTAGAGTAATTACAGAGATTTTTCTACTGCATGTGTCAATATCTACCCATCTATACACACTAATAAAACTAAGATCAGAATCTGGACCCTAAAATCTATTTTTGCAGAATCACATTTCTCCGTTTTGAAAACAGTTTTCAGTCCTTCAAAGACTTCAGAGGGAAGAGACTCCACTGGCTTCTCCCCAGCATTTCTTTGAAGTGCCATACGTGCGATGCTGTTCCCAGGGAATTTGTCCTTTCAAGGTCCTTTGCCATACCTTGCATAGTTCTTTGGGTTTTTTACATAACAATACCAATTATTTAAAAACCATATAGGTTTTCAAGAGGGGAAAAATAGAGGGGCAGCAAGGGACAGGGAGGAGAAGTTTTGTCTAGATAATGGTGGGCCAGTAAACTCCACTTAGGGAATGTCTTTTCTGCCCTCACTCCCCACAGCCTGTACTCAGTTTGCACAGCACTCAGTCAGAATTTTAGAAGTGATTTTTAGGAGGTTTTTTCCCCAGTTGGTGATGGGGAATTTTTTCCAGTGATTGTAGTAACCCTGGGGTTGAGCTCCACCCTAATAGTAATGGCTTCTTTCACCTTTGTCAGGCACTCAAAGAGTAGCACAGGATTTCAAGATTTGGCCAGATATTGGTACCAGTTAATATTTAGAGTGATCCCTAAAGTTCAAGATGCATAATGTATAACAAGCTGAACTTTACAGAGCAATAGAGAGCTGGGGAGGAACATACAAGTGTATATGTGCTTGACGGAAAATCTTCCTGATTAAGCACTGAAAAACTCTAATCTGTTTCCACGGGGCCTAGTATTCATTCTAAGGTTTCTCCTTTAAAGAAAAATTAACGACAAAAATATCAGTTCAAGGACAGCTGGAGCAGTATTGTGGCTTTAACATCAAAGTTCAGTCAGCTTCACTTTCCCCGTCCCCCAAATTGGGTTTGTTCTCTCACATTTTTCTTCTCTCTTTCAGGGAACATTGACATCTTTCTTGCCTGTCTTCCATAGGGAACAGGAAGCATAACTTATTTCTTCATTCTTGCTTAATTCTTCCTTATAACTTCCTCTACTGTTCTCTGAGGAGTTTTAAGCCATTTACTTTCTGTATGCCCAGGTGCACCAAGCGAATGATGTACCTTCCAACTGTGTTTCATCCATCTACATCACTGCTATTAAACATCATCCTTCTGATTAACTACGTTCATTAAGTTTGGCTCTCACTCATATGGAAAAGTTTGTCATCTGTGTTCTGTATTTTATATAGGCTAACACTTTCCAAGAACATATTCCTAAAGTCCATTTCTCTTGTTTTCCTTTGTATTCTACAAAGTTAATTTCATTAACAGTTTTTCTTCTATCATAAAACTGTTTAACACATCCCAATCCGTCTCAGGCACATGATTATCTTAGCAGCATAAACTCACATAAGGCTGCTTTACATTGCACTTCAGGTATGTCAGAGGGAGGTCAAAAGGGATTACATGCGCTCTTCTGTCAGACAAAATTCCTTTCAGGTGAGGGTGGCACACTGCATTGAAAAGTGAATTCTGTTGCAAAGCTGTGTCAGAAGCCCTGCCAAAAATTTATCAAAACAGAAAAATGCACAGCTCTAAATGTACAGTTTCTGTAGAAGGAGGCCATCTGTGTTAGACAAATAGTATTTTGATATGTAATTCTTACTTTTTTCTAATTAGTTCTTCTCTGAACCCGAGAATATTTTAGCAATATATTCATGTGCTATTTTGTCAGCTCTTTACACAATATTAGGTTAACTCCAGTTTTCTTTCCCTCCCCTTTTCCTATGCACCCATATAGTATATTGCCTCTGAAAATTTAACTCTTATAGTGCCGTATTTTAGTCTTGCTTTAAACTATCACAAATTGTGGCTATTCCTCTCAGCTTCTGAATTTGTCTTAGTAAACATCCTAGGTAATTTCAACACCAGACAAGGTCTTAAAAGAGAATCATTCCAGCTACAGTCATCAAAGAAAACAAATGAGGACAGAAGGAAGTTGAGGAAAGCTTAAATGATCTTTATGCATAGATCAAAAAAGCATCTTCCAACACAAATCTGAAAAAAAGACCCTAAGATATAACTCTGGGAAAAAGATTAATGACATGATGCCATGGACACATCTGAAGCATAATCTGAAAATTGCGTGCAGTTTAGGGTATTTTCTCAGACCAACTGATGTAAATATGTTTACTGAACAGAATTTGGGTTAAACTGTCCTCAGCTAGAGATAAACTCCAAACATGCCTCTTCCCATTCTAAAGAAAGACGTGCATCTAATCTCACAAGGTGTTTAATTAACCTTGCTGATGAAAACATGAAACATGATTAACGACTTCAAAACACACAACTGAACAGTGTCCTGTAGGAGCTTTCACTACGAAAGCTCCAAGTTGGTCAGCTGTTTTGAACTCAGAGCAAATGAGGCAGTCTGTATCAGTAAAAGGACTCTACTTTCATTAATCACACTGTCCAGTACCTATTTTTCAGTGGCAACACCTGTGTACCAGCCAACAAAGAATCTAGCTGTACCATACTAATAAGAAGAAAACTACAAAACCATGCAAGAGTAGGTAGGGCACTTGCAGATACTGACCTTGTTTCACTATTGTTGAAAAATGCACTGCTATAGAAAAAAACACAACGCCTAAAGATGTGGGCTTGGGTTCCAGCTCTTTCTGCTGAAGCATGACTCCAGGACAGGAATTCCTTTTTCTCATATGATATAATAGCTCAACAATATTAGCAACAGACGCCTGCAGACAGTGTCTCAAAAGTGATCTAGCAATGTTTCTTTCAAAAATATCCCTCTTTTCTACATATAGATACATGGAAATGGCTGAGACCAACATTTGGCTTTTCTTACTAATGCTTGGAGTCAGCCACCAACTGGACACATATATTTGGGTGTCTAAATCTAGGTACATACCTGTGCACTGAGCAATCTGCTTTAATGGCCAGCAGAGATCTGGGACTGGACACGGTTGCCTGTGCAGAAGCAGCTGCTGCCACTGAGCCACCCTGCCTCCCCAGCACACCCAGCAGGAGGCCCAGGAGGCCCTGTGCCGTACCTGCCAGTCTCATAAGGATGTCTTTGATGTCCCTGATGTCACCAGTTACTCAACTGTGGGCAATTAAACCCCTGATTAGCGCATGCAAAGGACTTAGAAAAGCCTTTCAGGTTCCCAGCTGTAGCTGTTAACTGCACAGTTCAGGCTCCACGGCCTGCATAGGATGAGGGACTTGACTCAGGGGTGACTTGCCCAAGCACATGTTCCCAGAGCCTTTCAGGTGTCCTGGGGTGTCTGACACCCCTGCACGACACTGAGAGAGATGATACAAGACCTATAGAAAATCTTTGCCCTCTGCAGCACTAGTTAAGCAGCAGGCTAGACTCCTCTGGGAACTTTTTGTGGAGGACTGAGTCAAGTCTCCAGTGTCTTTATTTTATTCTGCTGATTTTGTTGGGGCAAATTCTCATAGCATGAAAAACATGAGAAGATGCTGAAAGCAAATGATGTACTGACTGGGTTAATCAGACACTGAGACCCATTTAGTATTTTCTCATTCCCATTGAAATTGGGGTTTTCCTTGACCAGTGATACAACTGATAGGAGTGAAGAATATCAGGTTCACAATGTTGTGAGCAAGAGAAAAATCAGCAGCCATTGTAACATCTATAATGCAAGAAATCCAGTTAAATTATTTTGATAGCTCAAGCAAGAATGTTGGATTTACCAAGCCAAATTAAATTCAGTGTTTACTTGCTTGAATTGAGAAGTTATAAATCATTGCTTTGGCAACCATCCCAGATAGTAATAGGTTATGAGTATTAAAAGAGGATTAGATTATAAATTCTTTTTAAAAAACCACGTATTTTTCTTACGTCTCAAAAATTCCAGTTAGCAGTGTCCAAAATATTTGGAATTTCCAGACAACATTACAGTAAGTTAACAACCTTTGTACCATATGTAACCTTCCTTACGTGTGACCAGTTTTGTAGGTATTTATCCAAGTGGATATTAATCTTGGAATATAAATTGAAACAGATGTCAGTGAACAAATATAACTTTATTTTCTAGCATGTTCACAGCATCAAGCTTGAGAAAAGGCAACAGTTCCAAAATCAGAAACGTGGTGTTTGCTGGTGCATTCACCAGGTGTTCTGAGAGTCTATTCATACTGTCCTGATTGAGCTAAAATCATTTAATCTTCCCCTAGCAGACACAAATATGAGTAATACCTCTGAAACCAACAAGGGGAAGAGGTCAGATAACAAAAGAGCAAGGCACTACCTTGAATACAGAGTAAAAGATCAAGTTGCATCTTTCTTGCCTTCAAAATGGATCCATCAAGGAAAGTAATGATATAGTTCCCAAGAGCAACATGCAAATCAGGGGATTAATCTCTAGCAAAATGTTTTATGTTATGGAAACGCACAAATAGATTTGATTCAGTGACAGTAAATCAAACATGCTGGATAGTTCTGTTTGACTGATGAGTATACATGCCACTGGCAGCAGGGTGATGACATACACAGGATCGCAATAAAATACGCTCACTGGCAGTTCAGCAGCCATTGCTCAGTCACACTAAAGGGAAAAAAAGAAAAAGAAAGCCTCAGGCAAAAATGCAATCCAGATAATAAGAATATATTTTTCTTTTCTGCTTTTTCCATGCTACTCTTTTCTGCTGATCAGAGAATGAACAACTTATAAAGATGGGTGAAGAAAAGAATATTAAAATCTGTCTACAAGGCTTTTTTGCTGTTATTGTTTTGTGCTATTAGTGACTTTCTGCAACTAATGCATACCTCCATAATAACTTTGGTATAATTATTATAAGTCTTTTCTCATCCTTACTTAGCTCTCAAGCTCTACTGTATCTGACTCTATACCTTCCGACTCCCTATCAAAGCAGTGGTTAAGGTAGAAAGGGGCTGTCATTAGTGATATTTGCTGTCATTGGAGATGGAGAGGCAATTGCCAGGGACATTCGGAAGAAGAAGAAGCTGCCCTGAATCACACTCTGTTGTAGTTTGTGTCTTTCCATACGGAGAGCCTAGGGAGGCTGAGGCCAGGTTATTCCACACTACATCAGTCTAATTGCTTGGCTCACCAGCACTGAGCTCTCCCAGCTACCAGGCTCCTTCAGCACGTGCCAGATTTGACAGCTAAACAACAGAAACATCTGTGCCACTAAAGCCGCAACAACAGCTACAGCAGAGCCTACTGGTGTCTACATGGATTGAGGAATGCCTTGGATATGCTCTTTGTATAGAAAGTATAACTTCAGACCTTTATACCTGAGGTAACTTTAGAACTGCCCAATCTTGCCACTGGCTGCGACAAAGAGGGTTCACTACCAGGAGGGGAGGGCAGGAAGGAGGCTAAAAGGAACACCTGGGCTGTAGAGGAATAGGTGCTACCAGAGCCTTAGAACACTTCAGGACAACAAGAGATCTTTTATCATAAGGAGAAAGAGATCTATGGCAAAATAAGAGACACTATATTTTAATCATTTAGTTTGGAAAAAAAGAGAGAGAAAACAGAAAGTATTAGGGATAAGCTGTGTGAGCTTCTAATGAGAGTGAAAGGTCTGGAGAAGGTGGACAAGTCCAAACCCCACCACCTTCTGAATAAACACAGAGTCCGGAGCAGTGAAAAACAGCTCCAGACCTGATTATCTGGTCATTAGCTGTATGAGTCATATCAAGTTTGTGCTGGCTTCCACTTAGCCTTCTCAGCATCTGTTATGGGTACAGATGAAAGCCTGTGAGCTTCCAGAGACATACACCATAGAGGCTGTTTCCTGTGGCAGGGATCAGGCTACTTGGCTTCCCAAGAGACACTCTTGCGCTAATGATGCTGCAAAGTTATAGTCCAGCAAAACTCCAGTTGGCAACCAGTTAGGATGTTTATTCACTGGTGTTTCAAAGCTTCTATTCTTCATCTCCAGACTAGGCTTGTTGTTAACGAGCAGATAAACTGATGTTCCTGGGGATCCTGTTTCTCCTTACCATCATGACTGCTAACCAGCTCACTTTGTCATTCCCAAGGGTTAGGAACAGAGACATATTGGGATCACCTGGCAAGATTTTGGCAGCTGGAGGACTGCAGGTGTTGCCTCTGTGAGACAAAACCAGAGATTACCTTGTGCTGGACACACAGTTCCAGCCAGCTGAAATGGACCCACCGCAGGACACAGCTGAGCTCATCAGAAAGGAGAGGGGAAGGTGCTCCAGGCCCCAGACCAGGGGTTCCCCTGCAGCCTATGGAGGACCATGGTGGAGCAGGTATCACACTGCAGCCTCTGGAGACCCCATGCTGCAGCAGGTGGATGTGTCCTGAAGGAAACTGAAGCCTCTGGAGAGCCCACACCAGAGCAGAGACCTGGCAGAAGCTGTGGCCTCTGGAGATGAGTCCACAAAGGAGCGGGTTTTGTGGACCTGTGGCCTGTGGGGGCCCCACACTAGAGCAATCCATTCCTGAAGGACTGCACCCCTTGAAAAGGACCCGTACTGGAGCAATTCTTCAAGAACACATTGGAGCAGTTCATAAGGAGCAGATGCCATGGTAGGGACCCCACACTGGAGCAAGGGAAAAGTGTGAGGAGGTATTAACAATAAAGACAAGGTGTTGTAGACTGACTGCAATTCCCGTTCCCCATCCCAGTGCTCACAAGGGGAGAAGGTAGAAGAGTCAGGAATGAAGGAGTTGAGTCTGGGAAGAATGGGGTTCATGGAGGGAAGATGTTTTAGTTTTTCTCTTTGCTTTTCATATTTCTAATCTATTTTTAATTGGAAATAAATTAAATTAATCTTTCTCAATTCAAGTCTGGTTTGCCCATGACAGTAATTGGTAAGCAAACTGCCCCTGAACTTTTTCATCTTACTTTCTTACCCTGTCCCACTGCAGAGGAGGGGTGAGAGAGCACTGATGGGCATGTGGCAGTCAGCCAAGTTTAACTCACCACAATGTGGTCAGCTCATTCAGCTATTGAGACCAGATAATGAGAAAAGCATTGGCTTTAACTCAGAAAAGCCCAGGGGAAAGAAAACAGTGAGTTGTGTTCTTTCCCCAAAAAGGGTCCGTGGTCAGGTTGGTTGCAGCTCACAGACCCTACAGGGAAGAGAGATCACTAATTGGGGATGTTATGTAGAAGCTGTCTTGAATGTTCAAAAACTTTTCTAGTTATGCTTATTTTAAAGTTTGGTAAGCAATAAGGAGCTCAGTGCCCAAGTGACAGGAGCCAGAGAGCGAAGCAAGCTGACAGTTGTGCAAATCTTTTAGCTTTGGTTCAGGGAAAACCATGGGACAGATAAAAACTCAGGGCAAGGACAAGAAGCAGAGACGAAACAAAGCCCAAGGCAAGAACAAGAGGCAAACATGGGACGAAGAGGATGCCATGACCTGAGCCTCTGGCGCAGAAAGATGATTAGCCAAGACATTGCTGTCGCAAGAGGAAATCTGCAAGGACTTGATAGCGTTGCTATGGGAATAGGGGCAAGTGGATTTGAGCCTATAGATTTGCCCAGGAGCAGTAAACTATAAAATGCTAGTAATTTATACAATAAACTGGCTTTTCTTGCTAGCACCCAGCAGAGTCCATGCCTCTTCAATCTCTGCACCCAAGAAATACTGTTGTTTCAGAAGTACGTTATGATGACAGAAGTTACTGTAGGACTGCAGACATACAAGGTAGCCTATGGTTTTGTCTACAGGGTAGCTTGTACTTCATTAGTGTGTTCAATTAATACAAGGCTAGATGAGGCAAGAATGAGATTTTACCACCTCATGTTCTCATGAAATACTGATGAAGTCAGGGTGTGCTGAAGACCAATTTTTTAAGACATTTACAAGATCTGACTTTGATAATGATAAAGTAAACAAGTGTAATGGTATACTAATATAGAAACAATATTAATAGAAATGCAAGTAAAAGGAGGAGGAGTTAGATGTATGAAAGTATTCATGTTTTACAAGGTATGCAAAAGCAGACCAAAGCCTTTAACGAGTCCTCCAAGCCTCCTAAGAAAGACTTCTTCTGGTAGACAATGCAGAAAGCACAAAATAACACCTTAACCCAGGTTACCTTCCAGCTCAGAGCAACTCATCTAATTCCCATCTTTAACTGGATAATCTTTGGATAATCCTGTCCAGTTAAGTAGAGCCACAAAGGATTCATTTATGATTTTTATTTTTCATTTCTCAAGTTTACCCCAACTGTGATTTTAGTGTCTCTGCCAGGAATCTCAGATATACAAAGGTTTGCTGGTAAAAGCTGTAGAACTTGCTAGGCATAACATTTTGTTGAGCTTTTCAGTGTGTAAGCACTGCTTTAAACGTGCCAGGAAAATCTTTCTTCATTTGGGCACAGCTGTGGGTCCTAAGGTGAGCTGGAGGTAAGCAGGACAAACGTCTCCCTGCCATATTGTTTAAAGACCAATTCAGTGAGCAGGTGCTTGAACTACATCTGCTGCGTGAGCCAGGTGAGCGACAGTGCCCTGTCCCTCCCACACTGCTGGAGCATAGGAGAAAGAGGAGAGATAATCTGCATGTGAGGGTTATGGTTAGATCCATATGTCCTGACTGCCTTGGGGAGGAAACAATCCATTGCAGGACAGCAGGTACAGATACAGAGTGAGAAGAGAAAATTAAAACCGCCTCTTTTTTTCCACGCACTGTTAGCAAGGTTTCTTCTTTTGTATAAGTGCCAAGGCCAGAGATCATTGCTGGGTGAGCCATGTACATTTTCTAGCTCTATCCAGCTACTCATAGCCTGCTCTCCACTCCAGCTCCTCAGGAGACTGCTATTACAATCATGTAGCTGCCATAATTGTGAGCCTTTATCTTTCCTCTCTAATAAAGGCAGTCTCAAGGGCAACCAGCAGCACTACCCGCTCCACCTCCCACCTGCAGCTGTCCACACAAGGGCTTCAGTGCCTGGGGTAGCTGGTAGCTGGTGCAAGGACAGCCTTGTGCATCTGTCCCTGGCAGCTCACTAACCTACCAGGAGATTGCATTTCAGCCTGCACCCTTGCCCCCAGACATGACAGAGCATGCACAGTACTTGGTCTTGGGGCTGTCTTTATTACAGCTGCAACAGGAACTGGACAGAGCCAATCCATCTTGCAGTTGTGGATGTCTTTTGCTTGTGGGGATAAATATGTGCTGTTATAGCTACTGTTCTTTGCCCTGCTGTGTTTTTACAGGAACATAAGAACAGATGTACTGGGCTGAGTTAGCTCTATAAACCAAACAACTTGTGTCTAACTGTGACCAGTCACACCATCCTGTTATATATCTGCTCTTCTAATGTTGCTTGTTCTGCTATGTTTTTATACTTTTTTTTTCTTCACCTTGTCCCTCTTTCAAGTATCCTTGATGGTGAAGGAACAACAGAAAAAACCTCAAAGTGATGATTTTCACAAAATCTGGCAAAGTTGAAAAAAAGTATAGAAATTTCAGAACTTAGTGTCACAAAGTTTTCCTCTGTTGCTAGATAATTGTAGTTCATACCAACATAAAGGCTAAGATTATATCAGTTTGTGATGGTTCTCTCTGTGTAGAGACTAACGGATCTTATGGATCATTGTAAATGTCCAACAGGCAACTCATAAAAGGGCTATGTACTGATTAGTGAATAACCAAGGATCAGGTTTAACAGCTGAGAAAATACAAGGATTCTTTTTATTAAATAAATGCACAAAGATTCTGTTCAGTTTGAGTCTGCTGAGGCTTCTGGAAAGATTTCATTCATATTGGACCCATTCAAATCACCAGCCAAGGATCTGCCTACCCTAATCTTATTTGGGAAGTGATGTTAACACGGTTTGTTTATCATGCATCATTGTGTAAAGGCTGAAATCACATGAAATGCAAGTGGTTAGTAAATTTTGCAACATTTAAAAAGTATTATTTAATGATAGTGATACTTTATTCCTACCTGCATGCATTTTTCTGCCTTTTGAGGGTTCTTGTCCTAAGAAAGGTATAGAAAGTAATGACCTGAGTTTTAAAACACCATTTTATAACTGAATGACAGTTTATACATGCATGTGACCAGTGCTAAATTACATCTAGGTAGCTTCATATTTTATGTGTGTGTACATGTGTTCATTTAAAAAGTTCAACTTTAGCTGCAAATTCATGCTAACTCTGCAGTTATGCCTGTTTTGGACTGCCAGAAAAAATTACTTTATACTAGTAATGCTATTGCAGGTTTTCCATGTGTAAAAATTCACCATACCTCCTTTTGACTCTCCTGCTTCATCTTCACTTGTTTTAGCTGATAGAGTCTAGTGTTTGGCCAATTAAGAATGTTTAGTTACACACCTCATTGTTCTTCATTATGTCACGTTTGGTTAACATCCATACAAGTGTTTTCTAACAAACCAAGAACATCACATTTTCTTCTGAGCAAGCAATAATACATCTTTCTGTTGCCAGGATTAAGACAACACAGTAAGACAATTAAAAGGGAAATAAATAATTTTCTTTATAACTTAAAGACTGGAAAAATCTCTCCTCTCATATTGCTTAACTTCTTGGTACAACAGATCATTCATAGGCAGCATTTGGAATGAAAAATTAACAACTCCAGACACTTTTACTTTCCAGAGACTGCTTATTTACCCTTAGCTGTCTCAGTACCACTGCTTGATGAAGGCAATAAAAACAGTTAAGTTTATGTTTCCTAGCATTGTCAGGGATTTGGGAAGTGAATAAATTACCAGACAGAAATATTGAAGTCTTCAGTCAGGCAGCACATTTGTCAAATTACTGGGACTCTGTACAAGGAGCCACAGCATTTATGCTCCATCAGTATGTCATGTTTACAAATGCTTATGTCTGCATTTAATATGCATCTTTAAAAAGACAAATACTATTCACAGTTCTTGTTGCTGTTTGAAGCAGGGAAGTTTTTACTACTAAGAATAATGCTGGCTAAACATCTTACTGGGGCTAACTTGTTTTCCTTTGCTTTTAGCAAAAGGAAATGTTGAAGACTGTGTTATTCAGTAGTTTTACAACCTCATTTCATTTTTGACTGAATGCCTAAACACTAATGCAACTTTTAAATTTTATTTTCTTTTACTTCATTTTTTACTCTATTTTATTTTGGTTTGAGGATTTGATTTTATTTTATTGCTACATGTATTGGATTCCTGTACTTCTTACTTAACATTCCCCTTGTGAAAATGATTTGGACCTCATTTCTAGGATATAGTTACCTGAAGTGGAAGTTAAAAAGCACTGTTTTATCCTAGTGAGACAGCAGGGAGCCCATCAATATTTTCTGTGCTGAATGATTTTCAGACCTGATGCAGTTCTCTTTCACATGGGTGTAGATCAAGAGTAGCTCTACTGATAGGAATGGATTTATATTCCAGGAAGGAGAACTGAATCATGTGGCATTTTGCACTTAGGTTTTTTTTCCTGATGGCTGTTAAGAAGTGCAAAGGCAAGAATGAAATATCTTGTCACTCACAGAAGCCTACACTGGCAGCTCTTGATCTGTCCAGGTGCCCTACCAGCCTGGCGCCATGGCAAAGGTGCCCAAGGGCTCAAACCTTGCTGCTAGTCTTGTGCACATATTTGCAGCTCAGATCCTTCTTCCATTACCATATGAAGAGAAAACTCCTGCTGACTTCAAAAACAGCATGACTAGACCTTGAGGTAAAGCCAAGCTCAACAAGCAATATATATTCCTAGAGTGACTCAACTGGATACATCTTACTGGACATTTTCCAGTCATAAACTTTTCAATATCAGGGTGAGGTTGCATTTTAAGTCTCTATGCTCTCTATAAGGCCCAGGAGCCCACATCTCAAGGAAGTGTATCTGTCTACACAAAAAGCTACACCAGTGGCTTGCGTCCCCATCAGGACGTGAGGACCCCTCTCCACCTTCCAGCGAGACTTCCAGGGCAGGTAGCTTGCCTGGGGCAGTAGATCAGAGCTTCCAGAGCCAGATTAGACACTTGAGTAAATATGGGCATACCCAGCAAGAGCAGCCAGTGAGCATGGAGAGCATGACATTTGCAGTTTTGCAGTGAATAATGAGATATGAAGTTCTCCTGTCACACTTGCAGAGCTTCCCTTTTTCCTTTCCCTGTTGAAGCAGGGAAAGGAAATTATGTGATTACATTCACTCTTACAATCTATTGTGAAAAGTTCAAAGCCAGACTTAATCTCTGGCTATCGCCTTATCACCTCAGAAAGTGAAAAAAAAAAAAGTGAGAAAGAGACAAAGAATATGAGCAATGCCAGCTTTGCAAACTGCAAAACTAAAAAATACTTGATAAAAGCTAGACAAGTAGGAGGTGAAAAAATGATATGAAAATAAATTGAAGACACAGTGTTAAATCATAAAAAATTATAAAATTCAGAGTGTAGGACCTTCAAAGAGATTTTTACAGACTAACTTGACAACTTTTCTGGTAAGGACTGATTTTTACTAGAACAGGAAAATTCAGCAGATGTCATCTATGCATGCTTCAACAAAGCATGGGGACATACAGGAATTAGTTCAGCTGGAGAAGATGAAGAGAAATACAGGATTTATAACAAACCTATTAAATTTCCAGATGAGGAGGCAATAGTGTTAGGCTGAAAGCAAACTACTGGTCTTGGACAAAGGTTCAAAATCCTGAAGAATCTGCCCTTAAAATTGCTTATAGTTTTGTTAGATACCTCAGTAAAACAAAGCAGGAGAGTGCTAAGAATGTTGGACATGAACATAAGAGATTTTGTCTGTGCAGGAGAAGATAAGGGCATCATATTGCAAGATGTGGATGGACTTTGATTTGGATGGTGTGTGATACCAAAAGTATGCTGAAATTCTTTAAGGAATAATAAAAATAATATCTGCTATAAGCAGAAAACTCAGAAATTATAATGGAGAAGAAATTACTCATTACAATTTTCACCCCTCATGGTCCTAATCAATGAATCCTAATTGGAGCAAATGTACGAAGAAAGCCACTCTGTTCCCATGACCACACCAGTCTTTATCATACAAAAGAATATGCTAGGCTGAGTTGCTGACAAAGCAGAGAGAATGTAACTGTTCTCTAAGAGCATTTGGAGTAGCTACCTGCAAAAGCACACTGCTGAAAAACTGATATGTCTTTGAGTAGCTAAATCCTTGAATGGATCTCAAATATCTTCTGCCTTCTGTATTCCAGTATTTCTTTTGCACAGACCATGTCTGGCTTCAAAAGTCACAAACCTTCTCTCTGCTAAACTGAACAGCTCTTGTTTACAGTCCAAAAGCACAGCTATGCACAGTTAATTCTATGAGTCCCACAGCACTGTGAATTTAGGTACACCTCTGTTCAACAAATTGTAACATCTGAACACTGACATCTTTATTTTGGCCTCTCATCAGGTTAAGCAATATGTCTGAGCTAA
Organism: Rhagologus leucostigma; assembly: GCA_013397725.1. Taxonomy (NCBI): domain Eukaryota; kingdom Metazoa; phylum Chordata; class Aves; order Passeriformes; genus Rhagologus; species Rhagologus leucostigma. Next base: position 633,309 of record VZTD01002630.1, read on the forward strand.
TGTTAGGCTGTCAGTTTATACCTAATAGACTCCATCTGTTCTTTTAGAGGCTGTGATTAGTAGTTATCTTTGGTGACTGAGAAATTATTCACCTACAGTGGTGCCTTTGGCTTTAGACCCTGTCCAATACACCTGTCCAACCACATTTTGAACAAGAAAGCATTGTCAAAAATTGAGGTGCTGTCTGACTCTTCCAGGTGTAGCAAGTGTTATTTTCAGCAAGATGCAGAGTCAAAACAGGCACAACATTTTTAAAGATAGTTATTTTAGGAAATGTAGAGACAGTAGTGGGAAAACTGTAGGAACAAAAGTAATTCAACAGCTGAATGGGATTGAAAAAAACCTGCTTTTGATTTCAGGACTGTTGTTTATCATTCTCTCTTTCACTTTGGTCAGGAATCATCCTTGAAAGGTCATCAGTGTAAAGAACTAATATTTGAGAGAAAGAAGCCTTATTTTCTTTCTCCAGATATGTGTCATGATAGTTTCCAGATTTGCCTTTATATAAAAGGTCTGATTCAGGACAAGAAAACAGCAGTGTATGGAAAGGAACAGGGATGAATATCTAAGTGAGGATTAATACTTCCTCTTTAAACGTTTGATATACTGAACTTCTTGTAATTTGGGTACAAGTTTCTTAGCAAAAAGTTCTTACTTTTTCTTTTTTGAATTTGAATATCCAAATGTAAACTCTTTGACATTTTTCGTGAGTTTACTGTCCAGCTATATATTACCTGTTGTTTTTAATTCATTAGAGTAACTTGAAACTGTTAGTGCCTAAGGATTTAATTTTTAGTTTATGTTAATTTATTTAAGAAAATACACTGCCTCAGGATTCTTCAGTTTACTTGCAGTTTCCTTTTTTAAGTGTACATTTTACTGATTTTAATGTACATATATCACACTGCGTATGAACTGGTCATTTACCCCAAAAATGAAAACCAAATATTCCCAAAAGTAAATATTCATATAAGTAGTTTTCTCTAAAGCACAAGCATTTGAAAATTTAAACCTTTCATTATGCCCTTCAGTAAATTTCTAGTTCTATCAAATGTTTATATAAAGGTTGAATCAAGTACAGTCAAGGGCTTTACAATTATAAAAATCTGCAGCAACCACCCAGTGTTGAAATTGGGAATATTATTTTCATTATATTGTAATTTCATCAGTGACGGTCTTTTTGCTATTTAACACCAATACAGCTTTCCACAGTCTGAAACAAACATCTTGAATTTTTTCTGGAAAACAATAGGAAGTTTATTCATCTGGGAAAAAACTGAGATAATATTTTACATCTAATATGATTAAATAAAGAAGCAGCTATGATTTCTATGAGTTGTAACATTTTCTTAGGCTTCAGGGTTAGCCCAGTTGTCCTGGTTTGAGACAAATTTGGAGGAACGTCCAAAATGAACGTCCTCTGATAGAAGGCAGGTTACAGTCACCCCTCCCCCACCAGGTTTGGAAAGAATTTTCCTTGGAGGAAAGTGAAAGAAAAAAAGCTATTTATTTAACAAGTAAAGTGCATGCAGGCACAGGAAAAAAAAGAATAATGCTAAATAATAAAACCTCTCACTGTGGAGAGAGCCTGGGTAGATTTCAGAGTCCTTTGTGGGTGTGGCTTTCTCCTCTCTGGAGCTGGAGTTCGGCGTGGGCCCCTCTGGGCCGGTGTAGGGCCTCCAGTGATGTTCTGGTGTTGCTGAACAGTCCAGAAGAGAAGAAGAAGAAACCAAAGTCCCAGGGCTCCCTGCTTTAGCTAACGAACAAGAAGCTAGCTAAAAAGCAAAAGGAATGTAACTCTCTTCCCTGCTACAGAAGCGGAGCAGCCGGGCAGGAGAAGCCAGCGAGCTATCTCTGTGTTTTTGAACACAGTGCCAAAGGAATTCCACCGGCTTCCCCCCCCACTCTCCTAAAGGTACAGAAAAGGCACAGGATTCACGTCTGGGCATACAGCAGGCGATAGGGGATACAACATCATATAGTCACCCTAGGACACCAGTTCAGTGCAGATGGCTGTACTCTGATCTGTTAAGAGGGCTTAGATAATTACAATGGTAAAATAATATTTTGAGAGGTCTGTTAATAAGTACCTAGCCTGACACAAATGTAAGATGGCACACTTAGATGATTTGTGCCATCTTCAAGTTATGAAAGGATTCAAAAACTCAAGCTGCAGGGCTTTGAAATGAGAAAAGGAAGAAAAGTCTTGCTACTGGGCAAAAAAAACCTCTTGACAGAACCTGAGTCTCTCTGCTTCACCTCTCAGCTGAAGATCTACCTTGTATTACAGATCTCTTGCACCCATTCACATCCTGAAGTCTAAAGAACAGTGTGATACGGGTAGGACAGTGATCTTTTTGTCACCTCTGCACTGCTTTCCTGAAGTCACACACTCCTCTAGAAATTTCAGGGAAAAACTATGCTTGCTCATAAACACGTAGAAAGCAACCAGTGAAAAATAACGACAAATTTAAGTGAGCTGAAATTTGTTCAGCAGAAACTAAAATTAACAACCTAATCCAAATGCTGCTTCTCTCAAGGAAAGCATTAATGAATCCTTTTTTTAACAGAGTTTAGAGAAGGGAGTCTCACTGTCAGAGAGGGGGAGAGTTTGGTTTTGGATCCGGGTTTTTTTTTTCAGCTCTCCCATTTCTGATTAGTGAGAAAGGATAAGAGTGTTGTAAGGGGACTGGAATCCCTTTGAAGTATTTACTATATGTTAGCAAAAAAGACTATCATGTACAGTACGAGGCCAAAAGATACTCTAACACTACCAATGCTTAGGCTTCTTTGATTCAATCTTGTCATTTGATGCAAATTAAAGCAGCATAAACAGTTTATTAGTATGGCAGGATGGTTTCTCAGAACTATGTCTTCATACTTTACAGAGTATCTCTTCTTTCATTTTTAAAACTGGCAATAATATGAGAAATGTACATATTGTATGGTAAATAGGTCCTAGTTTTGCTTAGTGGCAGTACAACGAGATGTGATTTGATGTATCTTGATAATAGAACTGATAATAGAATGATACCTTAGGTGGCAATGCTTTCAGCTGGTGAGGTAATCTGGGACAGCTGTGCTCACAGTAGTTTCCCTCTCCAACCTCTTCTGAAAACAAAATGATGAAGGGAACAAATATATTTCCCTGACTGACAGGAACAACTGGTCAGTGGCAGTGGACTTCAGCTGGTGGTGATGTGCAACAGGTTCAGCAAAACTAATAGTGACTATTTCTCTTTCGGTGTATTGCTAAGGACTCTCAGTTACATCTGCATATTATGATTTACCAGACACCTTTAAGCATGAAGTCTTCAGCACTTTGGCAATGCCATTTAGCAGAATGTCTAGTGGGACAATTTCCTGTTTAGACATTAAAGACAATGCTCTCTAGACAGCATATTATAACTTTGAGAAAGAGTATAAATTATAAGAGAACAAAATATGAACCAGCATGAGTTATAAGGCTGTTGTGGTTTAGGAATGGTACTCCCCAGTTTAGTGCTCCCACTGACACTCTCCAAATCTGCTGCTCTTTCCCCCTCCCTCTCCCCTGCATCAGGCTAGAGAGGAGAACTGGAGGCACAACAGGTGAAGATCACACACTGAAATACGAAAAATTTACTGGAAACAGCAAGGAGATAAGAAAACAAACAGTAACAGCAACAATATTAATAACAAAAGTGTACAAAGGAGTGAGAGTGATTCACATGCAAAGTGCTCACCACAGAGCCAGACCCAATCCCACCAAAGCCACGCTACCCCGGCCACTCCCCCCTGCTTAGAACCAGTGTCACCCAGCCACTCCCTCAGCCACGGTCACTGACCAGAAGGAACCCCTTCTCCTGGGAAAAGACTCCCCTCTCCCCACCCAGAAATGACAGGAGGTGGTGTAGAACAAGCTCTGTGTCCCAGCCATGCCCCTCCTGGCTTCCGCAAGAATTAACCCTGCCCTGGCCAGAACCAGGACACAGGCTCGTTTATGAGTTAAGCCATTTCGTAAGTATTGTTGACTGCTGGGTATAAAATGCTGTTGCTGACTGAAATTTTCATTTTAACTTTAATAGCTGAGGCACTTTATGTAGCTCATAATACCTGCGTGGTTCTGCTGTATGCACCAATTCAATCACATTTTGTCTCTTTCTTATGCATGCAACTAAGATACTTTCTAAATCTAAGTAAAAATGTGACCTTTTCTTGATTATTCCTGGTGACACGTTTTAATTTCTCTTGGCTTTCTGTCTTACTCTTCATAACACTTCTTTTAATTATGTGTATACATCACATAAAATGAAGAAAGTTTACTTGCTATTCTGCAGATATTTTTTCCTGAGATATCTTCACTGCCTTTTCCATTTTCACACTTTTAATTCTATTGAATCTCCTCACTGCTACCTTTCACGTTTTGCCTTTGCCATTTCTATTTATAAAGCTAATAAAATACCAAGGAATCATTCTGACCTTTCCAGGTAATCAATATTAAGGACAGTCAGCTATCAGCAAATATTGTTTCAGACAATAATTATACCAAAGAGTGGCAGTTTCTCATTCGTCAGCTTAAGCAGATGTCTGGGGGAGGAAATAGGAATACCGTAAGTACCTGAGATTTTGCTTCAAAAACATCATTTTTGACACATACCCATTATCTGGGCTTGGTTGTGGGTAGTTTCTGCTTTAAAGTAGAGTGTTGGCACTATTAACAGAAAGTGGTCCGTTCTGTCAACTCTTTCTGAGCATAATTGCTTCATGGATGACAAATGACTGTTCAAACTACTAGCACAATGGTTTATTGTCTTTTTGCAATAGAGGCACTTCACAGAAATTAAAAGTGAAAAAATGTTATTAGATTTCCAGCTTAATATCAAAAGAGCAAGGAGAATTTGGAGTGAGAAGAAATGCCTGATGTTCGATCTGAAGATGGGAGTATTTGGGATGCACACTGGTATAGTGGGAACTGTACTGTAGTCATGAAAATTTCAGAGCAGGAAGTATGGAATTTAAAACAGAAGGGTCATACTATCCCAAGGGGCACTCTTTAAGGTTAAAAGAAACCATTAGTTCTTCCCAAAGGCTTTTTTTATTTGTCTATAAATACAGATGATGGAGGGAGAATAATGTACAGCCAGCTGGTGTCCTCAGATGCTCCCTAGAGTGGAAAAGAAAGATAAGCAATTATTGCCAAATAAATGGCAAGCTACAATTACTACTAAGGGAATGTAATACTTCACAATCATAAATGCTCCATACTTAGGGTGGGAGGGGGAAGACTTTAAGTTGTGTGAAATGAAAAAACAGAAGGCCATTAAGAAAATTGGTATTATCAGATTTCAATAGTGCCTGGTACCTTTAAGTCTTAAATTATTTTAACAACTGTTTGTTTTTACTTTTCTTAACCTTTTTATAAAGTCTCTTTAATTTTTACTAGGTTGACTTCAAAACTGATTCCTCATAGCTGACTATACTTTCCATCTTAACATTTTCTAAACTTAGAGATTAGACATCTTTCTTTGCTGTTGTTTTAAGGAAACATTTGGGCTCAGATACTTCAGAAATCCGGGTTTCTGGTCATTGTAATGGATAACAACAAAAACATTTCTGTTGTAAATGCAAGTCACCTCTGTAAGCTGCATCTTATTCAGACAGCAGTGAAGAACCTTTCTCAGGTACTTCTGTGCTAGGGATGTGAACCCCTCTGCTACTACAGAAGATACTGAAGGAACAAGGCAGGAACTTTAAATATCTTCAAAGAGTACCTGTACAACTGAGTTTATCACACAGCAGAGCTTGCTTTATAGCTAGTGCAGAGAAACAGGTACTTGTAGGCATTAGACATCTGATCTCTTTTGGAATTTTTCTCCATATGTCTGTAACAGGAGCCTGGTCTAGAGCAGCAAGTCTGTAAACAGATGTCTACAACACCTACATCTAGAATTAGTCTAAATTGACTTTGCCATATAGCAGTGAAAGGAAATAAAATGCCATATAATGTATTGTACCTTGTATACAGAATTTAAATCAAATTTAACATGAAAATTGGGTAAACATCCTCATCCTTTTTAATGAGATCGTTAAAAAGAGATGAATCACAAATGTGCTTCCCTTAATGTATGTCAATGTGATTGCAAAACAAAGACGTTTGCTTTTTGTTAGACAGTTGCAATAAATAGATGCCAAAATACGTACAGAGACTGGATGAAAGAGTTCTATTTCTGCAGCAGCATCCAAGCTATAAAATATAAATTACAGTTGGGATTTGCATAGTTCATCTCAATGGGCAAAGTAAACCTGACTTGTTCTGAATCCAGGGCATTTAACCCACGACAAAGAACTTCTAGGCAGAATAAATGCAGTAAATCAAATGTATCTGTCATTTATTACCCCTTATGCATTTTCTCTACAGATGTTCTCTAGTCCAAAGAGTGGCCTTTCCTTCACGTGCAGGTCATCCGTACCACATATATTTGATGGGTCAGATTTCCTACATTTAGATTCAGGTTGTATGCCCACAGGCTGGTCAGAGCAGATTCAAAATCCAAATAAGCTGTCAAAACCATGCTTTTACACCCAAGGCTAAATTCCTATGCCAATAAGGGGGTACACATAAGTAATAAATTAATCTGAACAAAAAAATTTTTGAAATCTTTAAAAAATATTGTAAAAATTACAAGGTAATTCACATTTGAATCAAAAACATATGCTTACATTAATAAGAGACACAAAATAAACTTTTCCAAAGTGATTGTTTGTACAGCACAATTACTTCTGATGTAGGCAGGCTTTTTTCCTCACTTTCCAAAAATTCAACAGAATTTGCAATCACCTAAAATACAAAATGCAAGGAAATACACATTAATGTAAAAGTATCAAGAGGAGAGAATGAAAAGAGATTTTTTCTTGAGTATTTTCCAGATCATTTTTTGTTGAAAAAACAAACTGTTTTGTTCACAGAAAGTTTGTGTGGTTAAATAATTTCACTCATGCATATCTGAAGGACAGACTGAAAGATAGTTGTGATTGGAAGAATTTTGGATTTTTAAAGAAGCGGGAAACTTGTGCTAAATAACATCTCCAAGTGGTGTTGAGATAGGAATCTACAATCATTGTTATCTTATGTTGCTGCCATAGTATGAACATTCAGTTCTTGCTAGAAACATATCACTGTAGAACAAAGTACTGTAGTAGTCTCTGGTTTCAAATTATTTATTTTCTTTCTGTCTACCTTAAAAGTTTTATCTCCTTGTCCATCCTACAGGTGTGAATACCATTCAAATGAAATTAGCAGTAAAAGCAAAGTCTGTCACTACCCTGACACTTCTTCTGTGGAGGCAGAATTTCACTTCAAAGTTGTTTCTTCTCAGCTTCACCATGTGGTGTCCAGTTTCACATAATAACGTAGTCAGTGTTTTTAGCAGAGCAAAGCAAATTGTTGATCCACTTCTGCTGGACACTACCCCTATCTTTTGTGTGAATCTAGCTACCAATCAGGAATCTTGGGCTGCTTTCTTTCTGCAGCATGGATGTCTTGAGGTGAGGATAGAAGCGGGTGTAGCATTGTATTTCATAGTGTGCTTGGTTTGTCCAGTGTCACACTTGGACCCAGAGGCATGTTCCTGCTGCAGTATCTGTATTTTATTTGTTAACTGTGTCACAGGTTTCCTTCCAAGGAAGATAATTTTTGAACCTTAGAAGGCTCCACCCTATCCCAGCCCCTACCTGGATTTAGAGCCAAAGCATCACACCAGAGTGGCAAAATGTTCCAGTCTGAGCTCCTGTTAAGTGGTCTCACATCCTCCCAGACCCATGACTCAGAATATTTTCACTCCTGTGATGAGACTTGAGCAAGAAGAGAAGACCTGTCTGAGAGCCAGACTGCCAGGAAATCAAGCCAGCAGCAAGCCTGTTTCTGGATAAATACAGATTTTCCAGCATGTTTTCCACAATGCAGAGAAAAATGCACATTTCTCTCAAAGCAGAGGCTGGGTAGACGTCTCTGTGGTGAGGTAAAACTTCTGCTTCTCAGCAAGGTGGAAAGCTGCACTGATCTGGCAATGCAGACAATGGGGCCCAGGGCAGCAGCTCTGCGCTGTGCTGAGAGCACACACCAGTTACTGAGAGCCAACCTGGGCATCTGTAACACAGCTCTGCGGTATGAGATGTGAATGACAGAGGCTGTCTGGGCTCAATAGGGATCCCTTGTTCACTGCTCCGCTTATCACTTACCACAAAACAAACGGCCATAAATTCTCACTCCTCTGCACAGTCCTATCCCACAGATTATGAGATCCTTTTTATTTTGTATCATATTTCAAACTCCGGAGGAGTATTTACTTTTGTACAAAAAATCTAGGACTAGTATTTTTTCTGTTTTGTTCACAGTTGCTTTTCAGTTTATATATTTTTCATTTATTTTTCAAAATGGTACACTCCAATGAATTAAAATAATGCAGTTTTCATGGAGTATTATGGATGCTTAAGCCTTGCTAAATTATATTTTTAACCATATTTTTCCTGTATTCTTTATTTAAAAATCCACTATCCAAGGTATAATTTTAAACTCTAGTACAATATTTAATTGAGAAGAATAGATAGGGAAAAAAAGCTTAGAAGTAACCAGGATCCAAGATTCTGTTTATAAGGGTAAGTCACTCACACTCTACCTCCAGCATGCTACCTGGGATGACACATGGCTTGTAGCAGAATCAGAAAGCATATAAAATCAGGGCTATATTTATCGGGTCACTGAGTTGATATGTTTCTACATCCCGGATGACAGCCTGAATGGCCCTGAACAAGAGGTAGTCAATACTGCAGGACTCCTACAGGCTATTTTTCCACTACAAGAAAATTCACCCAGAGCCGCATTCCACATAAACTCCATAAAAGCATGGAAAATATATGCAACAAAAAGATGAGGTATTTACAGAAACCTAGAGACAAGTGTCTAATGCCACACTGGATGGCTGGAAATGAAAGTTCAGAGAATCTAGAAGTCATTAAAAAAGCATATAAGCAGCAGAAATTTATGGCTTGTGGAGTGACTTCTGTGCACTGTGTTTACAATGGTATTTTGATTATTTGATGCTTCACAAAAAGAGTTTGCTTTCTTAAATTCTTTCTTCCTTACTGGAATCTCTTAATTTTATACAGCCTGAAATGAACAAAGTGGGTGGTAATTTGGGTTTTTTTAGGTAGAGAAGCTTGCATGGGGTAAATGGTGCAGAAAGATACAACCAATCTCTCCTGTTATAACAGGAAATTTGATATGTTGAATTCTCAGTTACCAGAGAGAAACAGAGTATCAGGGAGAACACAGCTGCTAAAATGGCTGGAAATATCAGTACATGAAATGAAATGCACTGGATTTAAGGTCTGGGAAGCAATATTCCACCAGTCTTGTGAGATGCCTTTTTATTTTCATTTTTGCAAGCAGTCATAGCCTCTTGAAGTCTTTTAAGTTATTGATCTAGTCTCTACTAGTCTCCCTTGCTAGTCAGAGGCAAAAGGAAAGCACCATTTAGATACTTGTTTTGGAAAGTTGAAGTATAAAACAGATGACTACTGTCTAGATAGCTTAGGTAAATCTATGATCAGTCTTGAAAGTCAAATTGCGTGACTTTCCAAATGCTGCCACTGGCAAGGGTGCAACATCTTAGATTAAACCAGAGCTGTGAAACTGAACCTTTCTTGTAACTCAAGTGCACCAAGGATGTTTCTCAAAGAAATATTTTATAATTGCATATAAAAGGGTAAAATTTTGGAAAGCTGGATGAACCTATCAGGGCCTTCAAACTTCATACATATTCCCAAAAAGAACAGTGACACATTTATGTCCTTAGAGGCTGATATTCAAACCTGGGAAGACAAACAAAATGTTTTCATCAACCTCACTATTCTTAAAGTGAGAAGCTACTCCACCCTGTGGTAAATGTAATTCTGCCACAGGAACTGCCAGCTGACATCCAGCAATTATTTTAATCCCTTTGTTCAGGGCCATTATGCTTTTTCTCCAGGATGAGAGAGCTCACTTGGTGAAAGGGCACTGAGCATGGCATGCTCCAGTCTGTTGGGAGATACTGGAAAAAGCATTAAGGCTTTTTACTGTACTCTGAGAGTAAGGTTACATGAAGTACCTCATGAGTTTAGGTGCCCCCTGAGTCTTGGTGGCATTCCCCCTTTAGACAGCAATGGTCTGGTAGGAAGCTAACAAAGGGTGTGATGGATTGGAGACAAATTATCCTCCACAAGTATTGGAGACTTTATGGTAAAAGTAACAGAAAAATGGGGTGTTGTGGTTTAAACCTAGCAGGCAACTAAGTACCACACAGCCACTTGCTTACTCCTTCCCCTTGCCACAGTAGGATGCAGAGGAAAACTGGAAACTAAAAAATATTAAACTCATGGGCGGAGATAAGAACAGCTTAATAACTGAAATAAAGTAAAACATAATTATAATTGTAATAACCATAGCAATAATAATTGCAATGAAAAGGAGAAAGAGAGAGGAATAAAACTCAAGAGAAACAAGTGAGGCACAATACAACTGTTCACCACACACTGACCTATGCTCAGCCCATCCTCAGGCAGCAACTGGCCCCTCCCAGCCCATTCCCCCCAGCTGAAATACTGGAAATGACCTGCTATGGTATGGAGCATCCTTTTGGATAGTTTGGGTCACCTATCCTGGCCCTGCTCCCTCCTGGCTTCCTGTGCACCTGCTCACTGGCAGAGCATGAGACACAGAGAAGTCATTAATTAAGAGTAAACACTGCTCAGCAACAACTAAAACTTCAAGGTGTTATCAACATTATTCTCATACAGAATTCAAAACACAGCACTGCACCAGCTACTAAGAAGAAAATGAACTCTATACCAGATGAAATCAGGACGTGGGGCACTGTGACCACTGCTGTACTGTACTGGGTGGTTTTATTATGAAACTATTCGGTAAGATGAGTGTGTTACCATATATTACAGTAATCTGTACTTTGCTTTGTGTAAATGCTCTCTCCTCTCCCTCTCTTCTCTTTCTCCAGTGTCCTCAGCCTGACTGTCTGGTGCAGTGTAGCTCTTATGTATTGTTATGTACATTTGTCTGCTCTAAGGGACTTTACCCCGGTGTGCAGGTTTTTGTCTGCTCAGCTGGGGACTCACACACTAAACCTTTTTTTCTAATGGCACAGATGAGAAAAGGAAAAATTTATTCCTGGCTATGTTTCCTGAATACTCGAGGCTTTTTTCCCTATCGCTATCCTCAAGATATGAAAAACCAGTAAATCATATGCTGAATATCAAAATTTCTGTAAAATAGTTTTATGCTTTTCCCTCAGCTTCTCAAGGAAGTGAAAATACCATGTGCCTGCCCTTTACTCCGTAAGCCTCTCAGTATCTTTCCCCTTTAGCTGCTGAAGTCATTAGCCAATTCCAACAAATCTGCCAGAGGAGCACAGTCTCAAAGGAAATACTGTCATGAACACAGACAGTTGAATAGAGAGAGCAGCACAAATTGGTGCCTCATCTAACATAAATATTGCCACCCAAATTCAATAATTATCTATTTTCTCTGCCCTGGTGGCAGCTCAGCTAATACATGCTAGCCAGCAAATATACACAGCTGAGCAGCACAGTTACAACCTGGAAGAACCAACATCCTCGGAGCCTTTCCCAAATGGTGGCTAGAGAGGCGGGGAGACTGCAGAGGCAGGGAGACTGTAGAGGCAGGGGAGACTGCAGAGGCAAGGGGCAACACAGGGGAACGGGCTGAATTGCAAGGCAGAGGCATTCATATTTGAGGGTAGGGACAAGGGATCTACAGTGCGTAGAGAGAGGACAAAGGACATACATCCGTAGAACATGTTGTGTCGTAATGCCATCGTTCATGACAATGATGTTCTGGAGCAGATCCGTAAATACTGCCCTCTGATAATCTTAATTCAGCCTTTCTTTTTTGATAGAATTTTAGTATTGACTGCTACTTCCAACTGTGTGTAACCTCTGCCTATCTTTTATTTCAACTTCTCTGGCCCAAAGTCCACATTAATTTTGTTTATCCAAAATCTATCTCACTCTGACCCGTTTTTATTTCTTCTTTGCACACCAGTTCTTGATGTCTGTCTGGAAATCAGAATATTCAAAATGTTTCTGAATTTGATAAAACACAATACCTCATTGTTGTCTTTTCTAGAAACAATTTTATTTAAACCACAGCTGCTTTTTTCATTATTTAAATTAATTGTAATGTCATAACAATTGTTACCCTCTCTAAATGAGAACAGAACATAGAATTATCTGGAAAATATCCTGATAATTAAATTTTATCTTCCCAGTTAGTAAAAGAGTTCGGGTTTATAATTTGTTGAGAAACAAGTGTTAACTCTTTCAGTGTCATTTTCGCAATGTGGAAAACCTTGGAAAACGCTATCATTAAGGGTATGTTAAGTAATAACTGTTCTTAATTATGAATACTTTGCTGGAGGGAAAGTAAAAATATATCATTTTATATATAGATTCACCCTTAGGCTCTTTTTTAACAAGGAAAATAATTCTAAGGGTGACTACTGTTTTTGAGACTGTAGTCTAAATAAGCTAGAAAAAGAAATTCATCCCATCAAGATAGCAGCAAGCCCTGCTTTGCTCCATCATATATTGCTAATATCTTCTATACAAGGACAAGAGATATTGGTGAATCCCGTCTGGCAAGTAGAAATAATCATAACTAAGCCTTATCTAAATGAAGACAGTTTTATACCTCCTTTAAAGGTAAATCATCTAAAGAGCAGTCCTGAAACTGTCACAGAGGTATTAACAAATTTTAATTCATGTTAGATTTCTTTCTGCCACTGAAGGTTAGATTTTGTCTCCTTTCTAGGAATTCACTGTCAAAACAGTCTGGCATAGAAGAGGATGAACAATTAGTTGCTTGGATTACAGCAGAGTTTCGGTATCTTATTAACTGCATTAAGAGGCAGGGTGGAAGATTACTTTGACATCACTTTTGGAAACACCATCTCATCAGGGATGCTGAAGTCCCTGCTCTGTTTGTCACATTACAGAAATAACAGAGGTCAGTTGCTTGCTCCATTTGAAGGTCTGTTGGCACTTGCATGGCAAGGAGGTGTGGAGTTTCAGACTATGTGATTTGTAAAGATCTGGTATGTCTGATGTTTTAATTAGGAGAAATTCACCCTATTCTTTGTTGAAACACCTACTGATTTGATTTTCTTTTGGCCATGCACTTAGGAGTTACAGCCTTTCTTTTGGGTATATTTACAATTTCCTGTTAAAAAATATCACTTTTCAGTGCAAGGAACAAATTCATCTAGCATTATTTATAGCTTTAAAAATGTTGTGATACAGAATATAGTCTAAAATTCCTAAATATTTAAGCTTCTGCTTTATTTTTCACTCACACTCAGAAGTAACAAATTCAGATTACTGGTTCAGAAGGTGTTATTTTCCTTGACATTTAGGAACTGTCCATGTTTAACACAAATCAAATATTATATAATAATATTGAAATATAATAACTTTTAACATTTTACCTAACTAAATAAGGAATTAAAATAAGTAAGATATCATCTTCTGTTACTATTATATTAAAAATTAAAGCAATTCTTAATTTTTCAGTAGGGGCAAAAAAATCATACAGTAAAAATAGAGCCTTGCAGAATTATAATTCTCATGAATATATTTTCTAAGGTGCTGGCATTTGTCTCTCCCTTTTTCCAACAATATCCATTATTTTGCTAATAAACTGAGAAGGATTCCTCATTTTTTAACCATACACTCATAATAAAGATATCAGCCATGTCTTCTCTCAGTATTACCTAGAAACAAATTAGCACAATTAAAAGGGCAAGTGCATTTCCTAATTGAAAGGTCATTTACTTACTTTGCACCATTTTTATCAGAAGAATATGTTAACCACACTTAAGAATTTGAGCTGTGTTAAAACTTCCCTCATTCTGCTTCATTTATTTTACTGGTATTTTGACAAGCTGAGAATAGCACCTGTGCTTGAAATGAAGTGATGCAAAAGTATTGCTATGAGTGGTAATTAACATTTGCCTAAAATTCTATGGCCAAGGTGTTGGAGAATGGGTGAGTGGGACCATATATGACTTGCATATGGTCTCAAAATCTGGTAGTGGTACACCTGGAGCTCCACAGCAGCATCACAGACCTCCTTGTCCTTTGAAATTCACCTGTCTTAAGGAGCTGAATACTTTAACAGGGAATGTAAGTGTTGATTTATGACAGTATTAGAAGTGCACAATTCCTGTGTATATATTAGATCCCTGAAGTACAGTGGAGACAGTCTCTGGGCTTAGCTTTTTATAAATATTAGTCAACTATTGCAAAAACTCAAAACTAAACCTGGATTCTGACTTTCTCAAAGAACTTTTAATAAATTCATATTGTGTGTTGAATTATCCAATGGTAATCGATGAGCTAATTAAAGGAGACAGGATTGGTGGCAGCCTGGGCTACCCTAGTTGATTTTGTGATCTCAAGGACCAAATGCCTGTGAGGCTAAAGGGAATTCCATAGTATATATTTCAGTCCTAAAAATTAGTTCACATATGGTTTTGAATGTGAAAACTGAAAGAATAGCAACAAAGAATAGAGTCAACCATACAATGCAGTTTTATGTCTGAAAGCTGAATAAGCTTCATCTTGTTTCATAATTCAGCAGAATACACCTTAAAAAGCAGCGGCAGACTCACCACTCCTTGCTTGGAAAAAAAATACTTGTCACTCTTCCTGCTTTCTTAGTTTTTCCTGGATCTCTTGATGGCTTTTCATATGGAGAAATTCGAGCAATTTTATGAGCATTGTCAGAGAAGTATCTTTACAAATCTACCATTTCATTACTCAACTTCACTCTGGGTAAACTAAAAAACAAACAAATCAAACAAACAAGAAAAGCCCCTCACTTGGACTAATCTATCTAGAGATGCTGCATTGCCAGTGCCATTAGGCAGAGTGACTCTTCTTTGCATATGGAAGGAAAGAGTTGTTAGCTGGGCTTTAGCTGCACATTTACTCTTGCTGATCATGAAGGTGGTGGTAATAAGCTTAGAAATATTATCCTTTTCTTTCAAATCTTTGGTTCAGTATTCATCCTGCTACACAGGAAGCCCATCTTCCTCCTTCTGCACTGCTGGCTACCAAGCTGCCTTATGTTAATTCCTGAGTGAATAAATATTGAGGTAACTGAGAGAAAGAATTTATTCCATAGCTCCAATTGTTTAAAACACATCTTTTTCAAGTCACAGCAAGCTCAATATTGCCATACCTTTCAAGAGCAAATTGTGGGGAGCCCTGTCCCCTGACTTACAAAAGAAAGTTATTTAGATACCCACATTCATGTATGGATAGCAGATATCTAAAGAAGCGAGTTCTAAAACAAATTAAAAGTACAATAGCCTTCAAACCAGCAGATTTTTTTTATCTCTCCTGGTGAAGCCACAGTGTCTTTGCAGTTATGTCAGGCTGCAGGTTATGGCCAGCCAGACGTGAATCAAAGCACAGAAAATCTGCCAGCCACAGAAATTTTGCAGGCACTATGTCCTCAACAGGAATCTCTGACTGTGTTCAACTGCTTAAACTATTATGCATGTAGAGGTAAACTGGCTTAGAGCTCAGCCAATTTAGCACTTCAGCACTTCCAATTTTATATGCATAAAAATGCTTAAAGGCTGTAGGAGAGCTGTAAGTCACTTTGCCTCTGCAACCGTGAAACCCTAAGAAGCTCAAGAGGCCAAAGCACTATCATTCTTTGCTAGTTTAAGCCTCCTAGCACAGAGGACCCAGGAAGAAGTTTCTCTGGGCTTGAGGCAGCCAGGATTCCCCTTATAACACTGAATTCTTCAAATACAGAAGCAGAAGTGGGTGAAACAGTCACCCTATTAAGTGCTGGTGTACCTTTAACCACTTCACTGTTATTGCAAGTGCCAAGTGCTGCTCTGTAAGATCCATGAAAATGCTTTTCTCCCACACATTTCCTAAAGGGCAAGGAAATGCAATGCCTCTGGAAGCTGGCTGGCCAATGCAGATTTCCATTTCCATCTTATCATGTTTTCTATGAAAATTAATACAAAATTCACTTTTCCTCTGGCTGTCACACATGAGTTTTCTAAACTATATTCTCAGAGATTGTTAGTGATATAAATGCATTTTTATGCATTTTATATGCCTTCTATGCATAAAAATCTCATTTTTATGTCCAGTATTACATCTACCATCTTTACAAATTTCATTTCATCAAAAGTGTTTGATGTCAGCATGGCCTAACATGGTTATACAACAGTGTCAGTGGAAGAGGATTACAAGCAAGCCACCACACACGCAGCATATCCACCCCTCTGCCCAGACAGTTGGATAAAGTTGTTATCCAAAAAATGCAAGCTTTTACCAGGGACAAACAAAAACTGGCACTCGGGCCAGCTCATCTAAGCATCCTCTGGCACGGTCCCTCCACTGCCTCCAGCGCTGTCTACAAACCTTTCCCAAAGAGGGAATGCAATCCTCTGATGTAAATTATCCTAATCATATATAAAAGCACTTTTGAAGGCTGAGGCCACTTTACTGTAGCATTACCTTGATGTGTTTTGACTCATAGGAAACACTATAGCCATAACTACAAGGCCTTATTCTGCATAAGATTATTCACTTATTCATAAAATTAATCCAGTGCTCAGTGTAGTGTTTGCAGTTTCTTTGTCTAGCAAGCCCTGAGACAACATAAACAGTCACTAATAAATGAGCTATACCATGGATGAGGTTTTTTGTTGCTGAAATTTGAACAGAACTTTGAAATGCATCTATCGAAATGAATGCAGAACTGAATGTTATCCAATAAAACTGCAGCAAAGTTGTGGCTGGATAGGGTCTAAATGAAGAAAAAATGTGGCCTGCAGATGTATCACAGGTTGTTGGTTCCCCATGAACTGAACTACAAACAAGGGCAGAGAGGGTGAATAGAACGAGGGCACAAAATTGCTTCTTTCTACCTAAAGGTAACATTTCACAGCAATGTTAAAAATGCCACCACCGTATTTATAAACATCCAGCATTCCCACTGCTAGGTAAATTTTTCAAAGCTTTACTCAACTTGAAGGTGTAAGACTAGGGTTTTTTCACCATTTTAATGCATGCATCTCTGCTCTATGTCAGCAAGAGCTGATTCTTCTCAAGCATTTCACCTTCAGTCTCATTACTGAAAAATATCTCAGTGGAATCGTAAGATTCAGCATGAAGTTTTACACAAGTTTTGCAGGCAGGTAAGCACACAGAGTCTTAACCGAGAGTTATTTTTACCAGCTGGCAGTAAAGCTGCTCAAAGTTGATCTTGAGCTCTATGGATTTGCACATGTGAAAGTGAGCAGTAAGTAGGATTCATCTTGACTGCTTTATATATTCATAGCTTTTAACATCAGAGAGGACAAATACATAGTGAGTAACAGTATATATTTTAGAATAGTTATTGCCATATGAACCACTACTCAAATTCCATGTTAAACATTTAAAAAACAGGTATGTAAAAAAACTCCTCTTTTTTCTTTTAAATCACACCAACACAATGCAGCATTCCTATCTTGAATAACAAAAGGCAATCAGTAAAAAGGTGCAACTTGCATTCTATCAATGTTTAAGAAAATTCTTCCAGAATAAATTCCTCCCTGTGCCTTGTTTTACAAAAAAAACTAACACAAAGTAATGTCTAGACATCCTATAATCTCTAGGATAAATAAAAAAAGACCCCATACAATCATGCTAGTAAGCAATAAATCAGAGGATAAGGCAACAAGTATTTATTCTTATTCTGGTCGTATTGACTGCCACCAGAGCACAGTTGCAGTTCCTAATGGTTGTAAGTGATACAGCTGTGGTACCTCAATGACAAGGGAACCCTCACACCAGCAGTGTTTGTAAAGTCTCCTTTCCCTCCTCACACAAACATTACAAATGTTCAGAATTATTTAACACGAGGCTATTTGCTGTAAAGCAGCTATGTAGTAGCAAATTAAATTGTTTAAAAATCCCATGAACAGCATGAGAAAGGGATGTCCTCTGGAGGAAGCAGCCAGCAGAGTGCCTTGCAGATTAGGCAGCAGCATCGCCTCCAGGATTGAGCATGGGCACAACTGAGGAGCTCGCAGAGGGTGAACAGAGCCACACAAGTGTTTCAGGCTGCAGATAATATATATGCATCTCTCCCAGAGTTCTGCCTAGAAGGCTCTTTTCTCAAGCACATTGAAAGGAATGAAGAAAAATACATTGCTGCAGCCTGTCTTGAAGATTTATTCTCTGTACACACAGTTGTGCACATCTGGTGCATTATGCGTGGGCTTTTCTTTTCCTCCTGGCATACTGCAGCATCAGACGCGCTGCTGGAAAAATCTACGTATTACCTATATTAGCCTTTGTACCTTGAGCAAACTGAAATTATTACAGAGCTAGAACACATTCATTGTCTCCAAAAATCTCATCACCTTCTGTGTTATTCCAAAGGTATTTATATTTAAGTGCACATACAATCCAAAGTCTGAACTGTTAAACTGAAGATAAGAATAACATGTCTCCAAAGATCTTTTTAATGAGGTGAAAGACTCTTCTGGATTTTTATCAACATTGCCAGCTCAAAGCAGCTCAACACTCTGTTTTTCTGTACTAAAATGAATTGTGTACAATTAAAGTGAAAGATCTGGCAAAGAACCATGTTTTAGAGCAAAACGCTGGTATCCAAACTGCTGTACAGCCAAATAATGTAGAGTATGGCCCAAACCCATAAAGAAGTAGTCCATCATAGAAAGAAAGCAAGGAAATTGTTTCCTGCAGATGTTGCATGGGAAAGGCATGCCAGGTGTCTGATACCTGCTTGAAGCCTCCAGAGAAACTGTGCATGTCATCTTGTGATATCAGCACACGCTACCTTGGTATCAAGCCCTTTGCTTGCAGTAGTTGCTATCTCAGAGCAGATTGCCAGTGACAATGATCATTTTGGCTTGTTTTAGCAGAGTAACTGCAATTACTGGCACCAGCAGGTATCAGACTATTTCCAACAAAGGTGTTTGGCTTCTGAGCTCTAATTTAGTTCCTGTCACTGAGACTAGAAAATACATTTTTGTTTCCCACAGCTTCTGGTGTGTATCAGACTCTAGCTTCATCCAGGTCTTTCAGGAATTCTAGGCATTTTGTAGAACTGCACATTTAATCACAGCCTCCTGCCATGACTTTGGTGAATGATTTGTCCAAACATTAAAAACATTATAGCTTATTGAATCAGAAGAGGACCCTTAGCAGAAGAAACTGGCCAGCTACTTACACACTGAAATGCTCCAAACAGCAGTACTGGCCAAGTACCATCTGGTTTAGGGTTTTGGATGAAACATTAATTTTCAACTGGCTTTCCAAACATCAGGCCTTTGAGGGTTCATTTATAAACCACATGTGAAACAAGCTGTCAGTAGACAATGAGCTGTCCTGAGCAAGTGTGTGCAGCAGCAAACTTCTACTGTCACCAGAGTCTGTTCCCTCTTCTAGGACAATAGACTTCAGTGCTGACACAGAGACATTTAAAGACCACCAGGGTTAGAAAAGGCATAGAGCTTGGTCAAATCTTATTTTAGTCAACCTGTTGCAGATCATCTTGTACTACCACCTTCTGCTCCTTTTCTTCCCTCTAGTTATTCCTTAACTGTTTTATTACCAATACTAATGTCTGAGTTATTAATCTTGTCACATTCACAGACAGTGTTTCTAGTGCGAAAGTAAGACAAGAAGGAATGTCCTACTCTCCTGAGGAGGCTCCAGCCTTTCTTGTTCAGAGGGTCAAGACCCACCATCTGAAACAAAAATTTTTAAAATCCAGAGTCAACACAGTGTCCAGCTCAAGAGAGTTTTGCTACCTCCCAAATGAATGTGTGCTGGTTTAAATCAATGCTCTCAGATGCTCCAGCATCCTGCATAGGTTTAACTTCATGAACTTAGAGCAATCCCATTGTAGTGCACAAGGTTAACCACTTATTTAACATTTTTCAGACCACTTACACATATAAATACACCAATATAGGCTGCATTAATTAGCTCTGCTGAGGATTCTAATCCAATAAATTCAGCAAACACCAAAAGCAAAGAAACAAGAATTTTGTTGCAACTAAGCGTATTTTCAGGTAATATAGATAGAGATTCATCATGGGAAAAGTGCAGCAGCTCAGTCCCTAAAAAGCACAGATGATGGGTCAGATGTATACAAGAACTAGAAAAGAGGTGAAACAGGAGGTCACAGACAAAATCTAAGTGTGGAATACAGGGAGAAGGGAAGGGGCGGGAAATATAAGGGAAAGAGGTATCAAGCATCACATGCATGTGGTGGATGTAGTAATGAAATGAAAAAGCGTATATATCTCATTCTTCCCCAGTAGATATTGGAGATCTTTGGTGTAAAAAATAAAGTGAAAGACTGTTATTTTTATCTGTATTTTATGGATGAGGAAACTGAGGCACAGCAAGGTGCTCAGGAACATTGGACATGGCAGCTAGAGAAAGTGCACTATCCCTACATCATGTCTGAAATTGATCTGCTCTTATTTAAAATCAAACTATGTAATATTTTGTGGTGCTAATCTAAGGAAGAGACCTAGGAATCTAGGAGGATGCTAAGCACTAGCATCCTCCAGTAGGAGCAAATCATGGGCAGGGAAAAGAAACATTGCTGGGAATGAATTAAAGAAATCCAAAAGACTGCAACAAAGGAAGAACTAGGTCTAAAATTCTGGCAAAACAAGCTTTACAAATCTTTCCGAAATTTCCCATTACAAGAGGTAATAAACATGACACCTTCTATGAGAAATAGCATTTCAGGCAAAGCAGCACATAAGGCTGACATTATGTAACAGCTACTTCTTATGCTTAATGCTTATGAGTCAGTCATTTCCAAAGATCCCCAGCCCAAAATCCTGCCCAACCTGGAGGAAGTCTTCAATCTGCTTTCTTCCTTCTGTGCTTGCATTTACTCTCCATGACCTTTTGAGCCTTGTAAAAAGCATTTTGTTAAATTACATAATCAGTTATTCCACCTTTAAAAGCTGATCGTCAGGAAAGTGTTTTAGGGTTCCAGTGATTGTAAAACACCATAGCCTCCAGAGGGATGCCTGTTTCACACTTAATCTGTCACACATTACCATTTTCTTCATGGCACTGGGAACCAAAGAGCATCTAGGGGTCATCATCAAGGTCATCTATGGAACAAAAGACAGAAGTGTGTCCAGGGTCAATTATGTAAAACATTGTTTAAATAATCTTACATAATTTAAAATGCTCTAAAAATTATTTGTTCTGCTTCCAGAAGCTCAGATAAGGTTTGAGAGAGTTAACACTGCTTCCATTCTCATATACTTGAACACTAAGCCTAGATATTGTGTGACAGACTTTAGCTGGGACTCACACAGTGCAGGAGCTGGGGCAGCTCTGCTTCAGCCTTGGTTAAATCTTTTATGATCCAAGTTATGTATGATAAGCTATGGATAGTTTACTGAGTTTATTTTTTCAGTTATTTCTTCATAACTCTTCTTTGTTACTCAGCAGGCAACCATTTTGCATAAGCTGAACCTTATGCTATACTATAATGAATCCTAAATAGTTTGGGGGGAGGGGTTAAATAAAAAAATAGCATGATATATATTCAGTCATAGCAAGAACTACAATGTTTATATATGCATTTGTGTATATATATACACACACATAACTTTAGTGGTGGCTTCTGTTCATATGCTTCCGGGAGGAATAAATGACTGACTATATTTTTGCCACACACAGAGGAACATTAGTCACTCCTAATTGGAAAATATGAGTTGATGCTTAAGGGTTCCACGCTTTGGAAACCCGGGGCTTGTGCAGTGCAGCCTTTGTAGTGTATTTGGCCCCACTGCAGGAACACCTTTTATTCTAATCACCATTCAGCACTCCAAGGCAAAAACCAGAGATCCTTCTCAAACAAGCATATAAATTTTCCACTGAAGATCATTTATAATTAGTTTTTTCAGCTACATTCTTTCTAATTTGCAGTATAAATGGAAGCATTTTTCCATGTAAATTAATTTAACCTCCCCAGAAATACCCTTCTACTGACACTGTGCCGTAGACTTTCCTTCTTAAATTGTTTGGAAAATTTAAAATCAAAAAATGTTTAAACAGGTAAAGAACAAGTCAACAGAGAAGTAAGCAAATAAAGAGCAGCTAAAACATGGAACTAACTCCCCAGCAACCTTTTTTGCTCCAAATTTTCCTGACTCTTTCTCTGGTTTTCATCCTTTATAGGGTCATTCCACAAGCCTAACTGTTTATCTCTTGCTTTCACACCCAAAAGAGGAGAAATATGAGTAAACGCGCCTTGGAAAGTACACAGCACTACCTAAAACTGATCCTTCCTAATAATCAAAATATGGACCAGCATTAAACAATTCTTGTTCAGAGAGTGTAACATTTACTTACTAAATACTCCTGAATTGGGTTATTTTTTGAATTCTTAGTAGCTCTAGACATGTGCATTTATAACCTCTGCAAAAAAACAAATCATTTGTTAATTAGACATTAGTCGTACAGTAAGTACCAAGACTATGTTTCTGGGCAGCTCAATCTGCATGTGATAGCCTGGCAAACTACTGTCCAAGACCATTACATGGAAATATCAAAATTATTTCTTTATGCCCATCAATAACTATTTTTATGTTTCCCTAGTATTTTAATAAAATACAGGGTATCTGTGTGGTATTCACTTTACAAGAAACAAAATGCAAATGGTGTTGTCTACCAAAATTACACCTCTTCAGAGGCTTACGGGTTTGGTCAATGTATGGAAGGGGCTTCTGAGAAGGTCACACACTGTCTTCCCTACAGTATAAAACAGCAAATGAGTAAAAAAAAGCCCAGTAAATCCTGAGACATTTCACATTCTTATTGTGTACATAGGGTGGAGCTGTTACTGTGGTCTTTCAGGGCTAATAAAAATCCTCTAGTATGAGACTCATTTATGATTAATTAGCCTCTCTACTATTGTTTTTTTGCTTGGTTTCCAGAACACAGCATTTGGTAGGAAATGGACGACTAGCTGCAAATATTGTAAATGTGTGCTGGGGGAATATTTGAACATTTGTTCAAATTTGTTTTAAGATTTTATGCTGCTACCCATCTCCATACTGTCTGAGCACAAAATTCTCAAAAGAGAATTTTCATTTTACTGTGTTCGCAATTCTTCCCAAGTTTGTTTCCCATACAGATGAGGCACTTTAATTTCATTAATGCAAAAACTTGCAAAAAGGCAGTATTTAGCTTAAGCTAGCTAAAAACCATGTCGTCTGCAAACTTGTAATTTTACATTAGTTACTAATTCTGCAGTCAGCACAGAGCTGAGTATTTGTATGGTTCATGCAGTAGTGTCATGTTTCCCAGAAGGGCAGCACAGTGGAACCTGAATATTAGTCTAAATCATGTTTATTGTTTATGCTTTTTAAAAATTATATATTTGTAAGATAAGTTATTAGGAGCTAATCAATAGAACTATTTACATAGCTGAAAAAACAGGAATTATATAACAAACCACCAATGACACCTTGTGTAGTTTTTGAGTCCTGGCTGTATAATTCTTACTTTAACCAACACCCTAAAAATGCATGTCACTTCTGGGTTACAATGAATTTAATAATGTTTAATGTCAAATTATTAAGCAGGGAAAATATTAATATAAGAGGTCAGTTACAAGGCACAAGTAACTGTTTCCAGACATAAAGCAATAAACTAAATGCTCATATTGAACCACTCAGGAAAAATCAATAGCTTTTGCAAATATGTAAAAGTAACTTCAAATTAGAATTTTAAAGGCAGCTAAAATTGGTTTCAGCTACCTCAGCACAAACAGCCAGTGCTATTCTGGATCCCCCCAGGTATCTGAGGCATCCATGAATGTCAGCAGGTATAACCTGGGACCCAGGGGGAACTTGCATCCTTTTGGTAAAGGCAGGTGGGAACACCCCTTGAAGGTCTAAATTAGTAAAAATGGTCTGTGTTGAGAGGCAATTGAACCCCATTTCATCACCTTAGATGACAAGCAGTGGAAAAAAAAATGCCAGTTTCTCAAATCATTAGTGAGAAAAAGAATCAATTTATATCATAATTCAAATTCTCTTGGCAAGTTCTAAATACAAAGTTAAATTTTAATATGTAAAAACCAGGCCAGTACTTCTCTTCTTGCCACAGTCAAAAATGTATCACTATGAGGAGAGTGTTACCTCTTGTTCTCTTTACCTCTATTAACTTTTTTATTCCTTTCATTGCTACCTGAAATAGAATCATACCCGAATTACTCAGACTACAAGTTGAGACGATATAATGTGTTGAGTAGTCTCATTTTTAGAAACCAGTCTTGAAAAAATGTATGCACATTAAATGACTGAAGTACATTTTTCTTAACGCTTCAATATATGCAAACGTCTGAAATTATTCTTCACAAGATCCTTTCAGGCTGGTACATTAGATCATGTCTTTTCTTTATGCAAAATTAGTTATCACATCTGAAGTGCATTTTCAAATAACTTGGAAGTTGACGCAGTACTAAACTGTACTGAGCACAGAGGAGCAACTCCAGGATACCATAAGAAACCACTGACCTAAGCAAACGCTGTATGATGCAAAGATCAGTGTGCTAAATATGTCCTTCCATTGGTGTGTAAAGGAAAGTGAAAGGAAATAAAGATGATTTCCTGGGAGATCTTCCAGAAATCTGGGAACTGTTTAAAGCATAAGTGTTCAGGAGGGGAATTGCTGCAGGAAGCCACTGTCTACAAAATGTATCAAATGTTATTGAGTAATGTATATCACAGACAATATAAATGTGAGGCATACTTAGATGTATGTAGGGGAATCTTTTCCAACCAATTCAAAAACAAAGTCAATTATTAATTTATTTAGATTTGTTGGTTTTATATGTCTACTAAACCAAGACAGTGCTCAGAACTGGATTGGAACTCACCTCCCCAAAAACTCAGTGCATGGAGAGTTTGAGGTTGCTCAAGTTCATTCATCCCTAAATGAAGATAAATACTTCAATGTTAATTTATAAAGGAAAAAGATCTCCTCCTCATTTACACAAGGGCTCTATTGCATTGACTAACTGCCACAGTAATTAAATTCCTACAGTACATAAAAATGGCCCCCCCGAAGATGGTGAGTTATATTCCTACATCCTGGTTATTTCTCAGTAGTAAATGACCTTTGCCAGCATCCTTTTGTTACAGCCTGAGTTAATATAACTGCAGAAGGGATCCCGTAAGAAAGGGGGTGGAGGGGAAGCAAATCTTAGAGAGGTCCTAAGCATGAGTGCTCCAAGTCAGGGATGGATGCAATTCCATTTTGCCTCCTTCTGCTGCCCTGTCCTTTGACCATCAGGCATAGAGGGATTTCCTGCCTCTGAAGTGACATGAAGTGCATCCTGTTCTACAGCTTTCCTTAGACCTACCCTCCTGACAAACGATAGGTCTCTTTTTTCTGTCAGCTCCTGCTATTGGCTCTGCAACATCCTGTGGGAAAAGGATAAGTATTTTTAACAAACTTGCACAACAGCTACAAAGGACAGCCAGGAAACAGAAAATTACAATTTGCTCTTGTAAGGAATTGGAAGCAGTTTGATGATCTTGCTGCCCTGATTTAAACTCGTTGCTACAGACTCCTGCCAGCTATAAAGGGTTTGATTTTATTTTTTTCATGCACTTATCATGACCTCATTTTGTAAATTGCCAAGTGGATTTGTTCATTCATAACCCATCTTGATGCAGTGGATGGCAGCAGGAGGTGGTTTTGGGGTGGAGGGGTTAGTTTTACTACATTTGATCAGTATAATAGGACATAATGTTCCATTTTATCCTTTTCTACTTTCAATATTTTAATTCATTCTATGAGAAAAAATTCAATGGCAATCTGTCAAGGACTGCAATTATGTTTTAAATCAGGATGAAAAAAAAACAAGTGTGTATTTGTGAGCAAGAGGAATCATTTACATAATAACTGATGGTAATAATAACCCTCAGATAAAGTCTTTATACCCCATACTCTATCCCTTGGTTTTAATTTTAAGATGGCTGCTTCTTTCGGTGCAGTACACCTAAAAATACAGAAATTTTAATCCTGCATTTTTTGGGCAACTATCAGACAGAAAATGCTGATACGACTTTGTCCTTAAAAATTTGTACTGCTATCAGCTGCCATCTGGCAAGGTCTCCCAAACAGAGGGTGGTTGAAAACCTCCAGAGAAAACCCATGTTTATGACTAATGGTGGTTTTCTAGGCTTATGTTGTCTTCATCAGTTGGAACCATTGGTCTGTGGTGGTTTATGCTAATGA
This sequence comes from Rhagologus leucostigma, assembly GCA_013397725.1. NCBI lineage: Eukaryota > Metazoa > Chordata > Aves > Passeriformes > Rhagologus > Rhagologus leucostigma. The sequence continues at coordinate 659,703 of VZTD01002630.1, forward strand.
ACACAAAAATTAGAGGGTTTGGGGTTTTTTCTGACTATTAATAATCTTATACAAATATTAAATTTTTAGAGAGGCATAAATGAAAAACATGTTTTAATATTAAAAATATATATGCTTCAAAACCAAATGTTTTTCTTTAATAAGACAAAAAAATTTTATTTGTAAACCAAAATATGTTTTAAGCTAGATTTTCTCTTTTTAAATTTGGCAGCTATATCAGGTGTCAAATGAGAAATGAAAAATTAAAGAGAAATTAATAATAATTCTTAAAATTTAGAGAAGTTTTAAAAACAATAATGTATCAAGATCTACAAGTTGTAGAAGCAATTAAAATGAAGTTTTTATAGTTTTCCATTTTTGCCAAAAGGTCCCCCCAAAATATATTTTTTGGGTCTACCTTAAAAACAATTTATCTCACAAAGTTGAAAATGCTTTTTTTTTCTCCTTCTTAATGTATAACATCTAGTTTGGCAGGAGAAGAATAATAAATTAGATGTCATTCATTACTTTGCCTTTCCAAATACTGAAGACAGGATGGTCCTTTGTAGCCCTTTCAATGGTGGGAATGTATCCACCTGGAAAAGAAGAAGTATAAAGTTAGTGATTTAGCAAATGCTTTCCTTAAAATGAGGGTGCCTTATATCTCATAAGAATCATCAAAATGGGTTTTTCGTGTGCCTCAAAATTTCACCCCATTTTCTGAGGTCCTATTCAGTGTCCCCCACATCTCCCTCAGCCTTCACTTTCATGCATGGTTGGACTCCATGAACTTACAGGTCTTTTCCAACACAAATGATTCTATGATTCTGTGATCCAAAGGAACATGTCTGGCTCATTCTGAACATGAGTGAAGAGAAAGTTTTCCCCAGTGCAGTGTCATGGCCTCAGAGGATGCCAAATATAGTTCATATAAAGCCCATTTGACCTGGGATGGCTGTTGTCTTTAAAGAAAACACAACTAAAAGTTATGATGTTAGTGGCATGGTAGAAATTTTTGTTTTTCAGCTGGGCAGACTATTTGCCACTCTAAGATAAAGTGGACTCTAGACTTCAGCCTAGATTTTGACAGGTAGTGTTATTTTATGGGACTTTCCACAGTTCCACTGAAAAGACTGCTCAATATTCTGAGTAACCAACCCTGCCTTCTGACAGCTCAAAAATTCACCACTTCAGTTTATGTTAAAATAATTTTTGCAATGGTAATCAAGAGCACTGAGGAAAATTAGTTTTATCATTAAATTATCACACCCTTGAGAGGCTGTGGGCACACAGCTGGCGCTCAGCTGGCTTCAAATAGCTGAAATGTTACTATTGCAGAGAAACCATACCTCTTGTCTTTGAGTATAAATTAAAACTAAAATGGTAACCATTTTTTTCAGATTTATTTTTTGTATATGTGCAAAGCTGCATACCCATACTAACTAAACATGGAAGAAAGTAGTCCATATCCTTGTATAAATACATCATCCCAATACACAAGAGCAGATTAATCTACGTCATTAAAATGTTTCGGGGTCTGCTTTTCTCTGTTTGGTGAGAAGAGAGAAAAACCGATGCCTGCAATATTCTTGCAAACAAACAAACAAAACAACAGTTAGTCTTTTGTACCAGGATTAAATGCCCAGCAGAGCATAACATGCCATTCTCTTTGCACTGCCAGATGTACCTGCTGGCATCTGTACCTGAGACAACTTGGCAGTCCCAGTGCTCAGTCAGAAAGGGGACTTCCCAGAACAGCTCCCTGAAGCCAGGATGGGGAGTGAGAAATGGCTCTGCCATAGAAGCTGTGCTGCCTGTCTGAAGCTACATCATAACCCCGGGGGAAGCAGGTACTTTTCTCTAAATACTCCTAGGTCCTGCAAGAAACCTCCTCCTGTCTCTGGTCCCTACAATATTTCTCCATTCACCAGGATCTTCCCAGCTACAAGGTCAGGTGTCCAACAAGAGCAGAGGGCTCTGGATGTGTGCTGCTTGTCAGGCTAGAAAAGCCTGCTCTTCCTCCTCAGATGTAGGCTAATGGGGCAGCTTCTTTCCCCTCGAATCTGTAGCCTACACAGCTGCACACTTTGCTTCATGGACCTCCTGGTTGTCTACCAATTTACTACTGCTTTTGAAGAGAGACCAGTGTGGGCCACCAGGGGTGGGTGACGACGAGGAGAAGGTGACTATTCTTAGCCTCACAGCCATTTTAGTTTCCTAAACTTAACTAAATTTTCAGGAAGGTTTACCCACCAGAATATACATTGAAAATGAACACTGGTAATTCGCATTCTGGAGGCAAATAGGCAATGGGAAAGTCCTGGTTAACAGTCCAAATGGTAACACTGATCCATGGGATTTATGCAGCTCTGCTGGTGGTCCTGTTCAGCCTGCTGAAGTCTATCTTTTCCAATATAGAACAACATAGTGTCATTAATAATATGCCTGTTCTGAAATTGCAATAAGGCTGCTGAGGGGATTTTGATTTATCAAGAGATAATCATCTCCTGGAGGGGAATAAAGACACCTGTCTGCCTTCTGCTGTCAAAATTTAATTGAACAATTAATAACAATACCCTCCCCCCACTTGACATAATGCTTATTTAGTAATTTAACTATCCAGATAATCTTCACACAGAGTTTATGTTTTTACCTCTAACTGGATGCCTAATACAGCTCACACTACTGTTTTTCATAAACACCCCAAAGCAGCACTCTCTTTGCACTGTAAAGTTCCAGCAGAGGCACAGTGCCATGCTTTGCTTAACTGTGGAAACATCTCTCACACCAAAATGGCACTGATCAAGGAGCACTGCCTAGCTACCATTTAGGTTGTGTTCAGCAAGATATTTAGACTCATTCCCAGTGTTCAAGCCTTTGAAAAGTCCTACAGATCCTCCCCTAGTGGGTTAATAAAGATTAATTCAGTGCTTCAAAGATATACTCAGAGCTCTCAACTGCTGAATTAGGACTTTGTTTTCTTAAGGTTCAGCTTTTTGGATGAGTAACAGTACATGTTGGTTTTCGATGAGGGTGCTTCTCTGTCTATGCATCGGTGAAATGAGAATTTGCAGATGTTCCTTATCCGTGGATATAGATCTTAATTTTTTGCCATTAGAAATACAAAATAAAATCTTAATTGCAGCATTTAGATCCTGATCCTCTTATACTCTTATTTCTGCCAGTGTGTCAAAATCAGACCCGTCAAGAGGAACAAGTGCCTTAACAGAAAACAGTGTTGGACTGATGAACAAAGCAATTGTATTCCAAAATTTCCCAAATCAACATAAAGATTGGTTACAAATTGATCATTTTTCCTGTCACATTTCTGCAACAGCAAGTTTTTACAGTGTAAATTGCTTATTCGCTTCCTCTGCAACATTAGAACATAAGCTTCTCCTTTTTTGCAGTGTCATGGCCATTACCTTCAAACAAAAGACTGCTTTTGCACAATATCAATTTGTATGCTAATAATATTGCTTGCAATTGTACCTACGCTAACACACAAGACCAGGTTATAGCCAATTCCCATTTCTTCTCTTCTAAGATACTTGAAGAGTGATAGTTCTAAAGATTATGGACTCTCTTCTCATTTCCTTTTCTCAGCATTGCCAAAGTCTGTTACCTAGCTGCTTCATCTCATATTAAAAACTATTCAAAAACCTTGGAGACTCCTTGCACATGCTCATGACTTTTGCATGAGCAAAAATTGTGTTTGCTTTAGGCAAACATATGCTTCCTGTTTATTAGTGCAAGCTTTTAGCACGTTTGCTTCATCCTGAATAAAATGCTGACATACTTTTATTTCACAGTTCAACCCATCAGCAACCCCAGTGGTGGGGCTTCTATCTTTGGCTGTGGCAGGATAGCCCAGAAAATACCTTGGATGCTTTCATGGATAAACCATGGGAAGCTGTCCAAATTTTTATTCTGGGTACAAGTATCCCAGCACTGTCCTGGAAATTGCAACACTGTGTCTGTTCTCCTACACGAAGAATCTGTTTCAGGAGGTGAAGAGCTACTGAAAGGATTTGTTTAAATAGGAACTTGAATTATAATTCATTTGAACATGAGATGTAAAGACGGAAAGTGTTGTGGAGCTAGAATTAACCTTTGGAACAAGGTTTCTAACAGTGTAATAGTAGAGAAAATTCACCTGTAGAAGGTTAGAAAACATTCACATAGAATAAAATTTTCTCAGGAAGGTGAAATGGTGCTTGTACAATGTGTTGACTTTGTACAAGCTTTGGACAGCATTTACAACCACAGCCTATAATTTAATAAGAACTCAAATTATCCTTTTTTGTGGATTATATTCCTCAGTTTCTACACCACCAGTCTTTCAGGTGGAATTCCTTTGACTCTCTCATTCAGCTGGCTTCACTTCTGTGGCAAAATCATGCCCACTAGCCAAATTACTGATTTAAAATATAAGCCTACTTCCATAATAAAATTTATTTTTATTTTTATATATATAT